>CM072520.1:66844207-67001707 GCA_036898135.1 Oncomelania hupensis | reverse complement strand
ATGGGTGAGCTACAGAATGGTCAATGTCAGATTCATTGGTATTGAACATTGAACTTTAAAGTCGACACCCACCACTGGCGTTTTGGCAGACTGGGGTTTGATTAGTAATGGATTTGTTAGCCAGGACGCGGTACTGAACAATGACTGCTATCACGGCCAATGCACATCACAACTCCCCCTCTTACATTAGGCATCGTCAACCCGCTATTCTCAGGCCTAAGTTCCCACTTTGACACTTGGTCACCAATTACCCCGTCCTCGCTTTGTCCTTTAGTCTTTCAATATCGGGCCACATTTAAAGAAGAAGAAGAAGAAGAAAAAGAAGAAGAAGATCAACAACAACACGAATAATAATAATAATAATAATAATTTATTATTATTATTATTATTATTATTATTATTATTATTATTATTATTATTATTATTATTATTATTATTGTTATAATAATAATAATAATAATAATAATAATAATAATAATAATAATAATAATAATAATAATAATAATAATAATAATAATTATTATTATTATTATTATTATTATTATTGTTATTATTATTATCATTATTATTATTATTCAAATATTTAGGAGCCATTGTATCAGACAATGGGTCCCGACAGGAAGTCCTCTCCAGGATCGCACAAACTGCTGCCCTGACAAGGTTGAAGCCCATTTGGAAAGACAGGACCATCAGTCTACATTCCAAAGTAAGACTGCTTCGCTCCCTTGTCATCTCCATCTTCCTATATGCTTGCGAAGCATGGACCCTAACAGCAGATCTCCAACGAAGAATACAAAGCATGGAGATGAGGTGCTACAGAAGACTTCTGGGCATTTCCTATACCCAACACATCACCAACGACGAAGTCCGACAGACCACCACACAAGCCATTGGACAACACGATGACCTGCTAACAGTGGTGAAGAAACGGAAACTCCGATGGTATGGCCACATCACCAGATCATCAGGCCTTGCAAAGACTATTCTGCAAGGCACAGTGCAAGGAGGTAGAAGAAGAGGGAGACCGAAAAAGAGGTGGGAGGACAACATTCGAGAATGGACTGGTTTGACACTGAGCGAAGCCATCAGGGCTGCTGAGGACACAGAAAGATGGAGTATGCTGGTTAAACGATCATCTGTGGTGCTCCTACGACCTTCGGGTTACGGGACAGGATAGGATAGGATAGGATAGGATTATTATTATTATTAAAACAGGAGGCCATCACGCTTTTTTATTCAATGGAAATGAAAGCAAGAGATCTGCTGAAGAGATCGCTAGTGCAGAAGTTGGAACAGAAATCAATATTTTTACTTTTGAAAGTTTAGTTTGATTGTATCCAATACCATTATAAGATAAGATAAGAATATTTATTAACCAAGTAAAAACGTTACAAGGATTTTGGTGTGGCATGGCGACAATGAAATACATCCTTTCTTGCACAGTCACACATGCATTCATCGTGTCATACACTTCATTGGCATACAACATATATACAGCACTAAAGGACAGGTAAACACAGTGTTAGACATACATCACTCATCAGTCATATAAAGTTATGGAGTCAAACACACCCTGCAAGTAAAACAAAATACAGCATTAAAACAATTTAACAGCATTAAATAAAGTGAGAATTATTAAGAATGTTAGGCTTCACATCCAAATCTACACACTACTACTACTACTACTAAATAAATCCCCCCGTTGGGGTGCCGGGGGTTTCAGTATAAATAGTATCCCCACTTTCTGGAAATTTAGTGCTTTAAATTCCCACCGGCGCTGTCTTTCTCATTTGCTCTTTCTCATTTCTGCTCTGTTCTATCAATCTGCTATACTATCTTCTTCTTCGCTAGACCAGTCACCTACCTTTTTCTTGAAAACTCTTCCGGGACAAGACTTTTTATTTGTGTGTGAGGTCTGTTATATCAGCTTGGGAATATTGGATGCTTTCTGCCAGGTGGTCACTAGGGCTTCCTATGATGTTATTATTTAGCAATGTAGGCATTTTATATGTATGTGTTTTGTTGATAATTTGTAATGATGTTTGTATTCTATTTTGTTTTTGTAAACGGGGGTTCGATAAATTAGAATGCAGCCTCAGCGTCCCCTGCGTGAGATGTCTTTATTGTAAAGTGACTGGCTGGTGGAGAGCTTTCAGTTTTACCACTAGGGTTGTTTCAGCAGATCTTTTATGCGGATCAGGGGTTGTCCGGTCCTGATTTGGCTCGGAAGAGTCCGCTGGACCTAAAGCAACAATCATGACATGTAATGTACTGTACTAAATAAATCATTGGATGAATGCCTTTCTTTTTCTTTTCTTTTTCAGAGTTCGACCCACGTAAATCCATATCGAACGACTATAAATAAGAATCGTGTTCGTGTTCAATTTGAAAACCCTAATCATTTCTAACAGAAACAGCAGGCAAATCCTGAGCAACTTTGAGGAGATATGTAGCTAAGACACGAAGCTGGGACAGCTGGATGGTTCCATACAAACAGACCATGCATTACTGCAACAACGTCACCAATCCACGCAATTGGCTTGAGCAATTGCAAGAGATTTAAAACAATGTATTCAGGCGAGGCTTAAGGAAAAGCGTCCAGTAAGCAGACCATACAACGGGAAGATAAAGTGCAGACAGTGAACAACGGATATTAGTAGTAGTAGTAGCAGCAGCAGCAGAAGTAGTAGTAGTAGTAATATTAGTAGTAGCCTTGAAGTAGTGGTAGTAGTAGCAGCACTATTATTATTAATAGTAGTAGTAGTAGTATTTTCAGTAACAAAAAATTATTTCATCTTCCATAATTCTAATATAGCGTGCGTTTCCAGTTCAAGAGCTGCTCAAGGCGCTGGTCGATACAGGATCTAACTCAAGCCGCCCCAGGCGACCACCAGCAACCTATTGGTGTAGCCGGCACTCCCCCTTCAAAGACATGAGCGTCAGGATCTTTAAAGTCCCTGCGATGGAATGCGTGCGTGCACAGATTAGCCCTCGGTTTATACTCTCGTCCGAGGGAGTAATATTAAAATAAATACATGTATCATAATCATCATCATCATCATCACTATTTGTTTTTAAATAGCATTTCCCTCCTAGCTCAAAAGGCTGCTCATGGAAACAGGCTGTAACTGAAGCCACCAGCAGCGCCAACTTACCGAACGGCCCAGACAACTGAGCACATCCCCCCGTGGGGGTGCCGGGGTTTCAGTATAAATAGTATCCCCACTTTCTGGAAATTTAGTGCTTTAAATTCCCACTGTCGCTGTCTTTCTCCTTTGTTCTTTCTCATTCCTACTCTGCTCTATCAATCTACTATACTATCTTCTTCTTCGCTAGACCAGTCACCTACCTTTTTTCTTGAAATTTCTTCCGGGACAAAACTCCTCATTTGCGTGTTAGGTCTGTTGGATCAGCTTGGGAATATTGGACGCTCTCTGCCAAATGGGCACTGCGGCTTCCTATGATGTTATTATTTGGCAATGTAGACATTTCATACGTAAGTGTTTTGTTGATATTGCATAATGATGTTTGTATTCTATTTTGTTTTTGTAAACGGGGGTTCAATAAATTAGAGTATAGCCTCAGCGTCCCTGCGTGGGATGTCGTTATTGTAAAGTGACCGGCTGGTGGAATGCCTTCAGTGTTACCACTAAGGTTGTTTCAGCAGATCTTTTATGCGGATCAGGGGCGAGTCCTCTCACAGCGATGTTGTGGTCTTGATTTTGTGGTCCTGATTGGGCTCTTTGCAGTCCGCTGGACCCTGTAAGCAATGAATAACTAACTAACTAACTGGTCACAATTCTATACGATCGAGAGGGACTAGGAACCAGTGCTTGGTGAGTGTGCAACGTGTAGCTGGATCTTGCCTGCCAAAGACATGAGCGTCAGGTTCTTTAAAGTCCGTCATATGGACATGCGTGCGTACACAAACTAGACCTCGATATATACTCTCATCCCAAAGACTTCAAGAGCGTGGCCATTTATTGACTTACACACTACTAAGCTCTACATTAAGGCAAATGAGACATTGTTTTGTTGTTGTTGTTGAATTTCTACGAAAACAGTTGTTTTCAAGTCCCCTTCCGCTGCCATGCCGCATTCCGTTCCGAAAAAAAAGAAGATTATTTCGCTTAAGGTTTCTGATGTTATTTGGTAAAAATGTCTTCATTGCTAGTTATTATGTTACATTTTGAAATTGTATTACTTATGTCCTTCAAGTTGGAATGTCTGTTACTGTCCATTCTTTGAAAGAGGTGAGAAAGCTGTATTGAGTAAAATTTCAATTGCGACGGAACTGGAGGAGTTGAGGCTATATTATCACTTCCCTGATTGCAGTCCACAGTGGGACAGTTCTCTCCCTTTTCTGCATGCCGTGTTGTGTTGGGCAAGGACAAAGGCGTATGACGGCCTACTAGCTCCAAAACCGAGAGTTACCATTATCACCAGATAATTGAAATTATCACGTGTTCTGTGTAATTTACAGAGATACCGGTAATCCGCAGTGTTAATTAATAATTATCAGTATTTGCCATGCTTTCCTAGCGCCAAAACCTGATAATTACTAATATCATGAGATAATTACAATTATCAAGAGATAATTACAATTATCAAGCGATAATTACAATTATCACTGAAAATTATAAATATGAAGACGAGCATGCGCGGCCCGATGCGCATGCGCGGTAGCGGCACTGTTCCCAGCACGCCTGGGGTTTTGGCCCTAGTAAAGCGTGGCCAACACTGAAAATTAGTAATTAACACTGTGAATTACCGGTATCCCTGTGAATTACACAGAACACGTGTTAATTACAATTATCACTGATACATGTAAGTTTTGCAGGTTTTGACGCTAGTAAGCCGCCTTACCAGAATTAAGGATGATCACGTGAAAATTATAATTATCAAGTGAAAATTTTAATTATTAAGTGATAATTACAATTTTCAGTTTTGGTGCATTTCCAGGCGGATTAATAGAGCCAAAACTGAAAATTAAACATGATCACACGAACATATTTGTAATTTTCAATGATAATTGTAATTATCTCTTGATAATTGTAATTATCCCATGATATTTGTATTTATCACATGATAATTGTAATTATCAGGTTTTGGCGCTAGTAGGCCGCCATAAAGGCGATGGGTGATGAAGAGCATGCCTGCTCGTATCACCGCACACTACATGACTTAACCCTAAACGGAATAATGCGTTCTTCACGTCCATGCGAGATTACACGACATACTGGAATGATAACACCATCTTCACACAGCTCTCTCTCTCTTTCTTTCTCTCTCTCTCCTCTCTCTCTCTCTCTCTCTCTAAAACAAAGCTAATTTTTTTCGCAAACAAGCTAAACTATTTATTTACAATAAAAATAAAAATAATAACGCGCACACGTTCCTAGTTCAGATTAGGCGATCACGTCACGTGAGTGGGCGTGGCCAGGAGAGAGAACATGAAAGGGCGTGTACAGAGGAAAGAACTATTGTTCAGCCCTTTAAGAACTCTCTCTCTCTCTCTCTCTCTCTCTCTCTCTCTCTCTCTCTCTCTCTCTCTCTCTCTCTCTCTCTCTCTCTCTCTCTCTCTCTCTCTCTCTCTCTCTCTCTCTCTCTCTCTCTCTCTCTCTCTCTCTCTCTCTCTCTCTCTCTCTCTCTCTCTCTCTCTCTCTCTCTCTCTCTCTCTCTCTCTCTCTCTCTCTCTCTCTCTCTCTCTCTCTCTCTCTCTCTCTCTCTCTCTCTCTCTCTCTCTCTCTCTCTCTCTCTCTCTCTCTCTCTCTCTCTCTCTCTCTCTCTCTCTCTCTCTCTCTCTCTCTCTCTCTCTCTCTCTCTCTCTCTCTCTCTCTCTCTCTCTCTCTCTCTCTCTCTCTCTCTCTCTCTCTCTCTCTCTCTCTCTCTCTCTCTCTCTCTCTCTCTCTCTCTCTTTGTCGTATCTTATGGCCGCTGCCTGGTGCTTGCTGCAGGTGCAGCGCAGGACGCGAGGGCGTCTTTTCCCGCTCCCATATAGCTGGCAGCTTCTCAGTACGGATCTCAGACCTCGCGCTGCCGCCATCCACGCCACCAGACCTCCACACCAGCCAGGACGTCCAACAGCTTGGGGAACACCAGTCTCCTTCAAGTCTTCCCCCAACAGCTTCTGCTGACCCGGCTGCCACTGCTTTCTGTTTCGCCCTTCTGTCCTCAGGTGAGTCCAAATGTCTGCTTTACGACCCATTGTCTGTCAGTATGTTTCCATATGCTTGCTTTCGTTATCTCCGTTGTTTTTCTTTCACCTTCCCTTCTTCTCATTCTCGCCATTCTGTCCTCTGGTAAGACCGACTGTGTCTTAGGACAGTGTATTAACTTAAAACCAATTGTATTTGTAAGACATAGGCCTAGTGTGCACGTGTGTTTCATGTAGATAGTTTTTATTACATTCCTTTCTTCCTTTCTTTCTTGTTGTCCTTCTTTGTTTCTTGTTATTTTATTTGTTCTTTCTTTCTTTCACTGTTATCTCCTTTCTAATTATTTTCTTTCTTTAGCATTCTTTGCTTGCTTTTGTTATCTTCATTTTTAAAAATCTTCCTTTCTTCTCATTTCCTTTATCAACTCGTTATTTTTTTTAATATTATATTTTTTCTTTTCTATTTCTATAATTTTATTTTTTTATGTTTGCTATTTCCCTGTCTTCCGTCTCTCTCTATTCTTCTTCCTCATTTCTCTCTTGTATCTTCTTTTCTAAAATTCTGCTTATTCTTATTTTAATCCTCTTCTTTCCTTTCTGTTTCTTCATTTTTCTTTCTTTCTTTCTTTCTTTCTTTCTTTCTTTCTTTCTTTCTTATTTTTGCCCTTTCTTTCTTACTTTAGCATTTCTGTCTGACTGTCTCTCTCCTCTCCTTTTCTTTACGTAATTACTTTTTAAAAGTTTTCTTCATGTTTTTATTTTTTCTTCTGAATTATTAAACTTTTTTTTCGCATAAAGTAATACTTCATAATAACAAATGTAAAATTCTCAACAGCAGTGTTACCTGAAATTAATATTTCTTTATTCTTATTTTTTCTGTCTCTTTTTTTCTTCTAACTTCCTTTTATTCTATTCTTGTTTTCTTTTCTCTTCTTTATATATGTAGACATTGAAAAAGTCCATCAGCGCATGATATTGCAGCGTATTAGTGTACATAACACTACAACAATTCCTAAGCAATTAGGCATTCTTTCCTCTATAGCGGCAATTGTATTTCAGAATTGGCGGCTGCGCATTTCCAGATGTGTGTATGTGTATGTGTATATGCCTGCAATGGAAAGCAAGGTATTCTTTTTTTTTAATTGAATCGTTTTGAAAGAATGTCCTGTATTACGGTTGATCTGTAAAGAACGCGGTCCCATGATACAAAATGCATGGCCGTACAAAGGAGAAGGAGACATACGATATCCTCCACATGTAGTAAATATTGTGAGTAGAACAAAACAAACAGCAACACCCAAGTTGAGGTCCGAGGCAATATTTCGAATTTTATTGAAATCTTTATCAAGCCATTTAGTAAATATGTAAATAGTAATAGTGTTTTGGTTAAGATCGCCAGTTGGACAAGTGTTTTACGTTTTATGTCATTATTTACCGTGCAATTGTTCAATTAATAAGATTTGTTTCGTAATGCGTGTGAGGGTGTATGCGTATGTGTTTAAATTCACGACAGTGTGATTAGACGATAAATAAAATATTGAAATGAACTCGTTGTTCAAGGTCTGAAATCATGGAAAATGAATACACAGTAAATAAAGATGAAGATTTCATTTCAAATGAGATTTAGTTAAGGGGCTTCTATTTCTAAATCTGTCATTTACATGTTTCAAAGAGAGAGAGAGAGAGAGAGAGAGAGAGAGAGAGAGAGAGAGAGAGAGAGAGAGAGAGAGAGAAAGAAAGAGAGAGAGAGAAAGAAAGAGAGAGAGAGAGAGAGAGGGGAGGGGGGGGGGTAAGCGTAGGCGACTAAAGGAAGATAATCAGCGTGTATAAATGGCTTAATCCGTAAAAATTGCATTTCTATATTATTCGTGAAATAAACGATTCAAAGAAAATGGATTCAGGCTTTTGAACCTCAGATGGCTTTTAACTGCTGACAAAGCTTTTAGACAAATAAATAAACAAATAAATAAATAAAATAATAATAATAATAATAATATTAATAATAATAATAACAATAACAATAATAATAATAACAATAATAATAATAATAATAATAATAATAATAATTTAAAAAATAATAATAATAATAATAATAATAATAATAATAACAATAATAATAATAATAATAATAATAATAATAATAATAATAATAATAATAATAATAATAATAATAATAATAATTTATATCACGCCTTTCCTTTTAACATCTAGGTTCAAAGTGCAATTCTCACGCAATCACGTCCTTCGGATGAGAGTATAAACCGAGGTCTAGTCTGTGTCGTATGCATTCCATCATAACGGACTTTAAAGATCCTGACGCTCATGTCCTAGACGGGTGAGTGCCGGTGACAAGAACACAGCCAGCATGCACCTATGCCCTTCTCCCCCACCTCTGGCTGCCCAGGATTGTGCTCAGTTGTCTGGAACGTAATTACGATGCGCCCAAAGGCTGCAAGTTGGCGCCTCGGGCGGCTTGAGCTAGATCCTGTATCGGCCAGCGCCTTGAGCAGCTCTTGAGCTAAAAAAGCGCTATATAAGAATGATTAAATAAATAAATAAATAAATACCCTCTCCCTTCACCAACCCTCCACATCTCCCTCTCCCCCACCCCCCTCCAAAACAAAAATAAAAAAAATAAACAAAAATAAAAAAATAATACATGTTTCGCCATTACAGCGATTGAAGTACATCTGTTAAACCCACTGACAATAACTCGCCTGTTTTGAGTCTGCTGTGCTTAATCTCCTTTTATCCCGTCTTGATGGCCGGCTTTTTTACACAAAAACTCACACGTGCAGCAAAATCACGTGATAAGCTTCAATAAGCACAAAGTAAAGCAGTAATCGTGCAGTAAAATGACACAGCAAGCTTCAGTAATCGTTCAGTAAAATGACACAGCAAGCTTCAGTAATCGTGAAGTAAAATGACACAGCAAGCTTCAGTAATCGTGCAGTAAAATGACACAGCTAGCTTCAGTAATCGGGCAGTAAAATGACACAGCTAGCTTCAGTAATCGTGCAGTAAAATGACACAGCTAGCTTCAGTAATCGTGCAGTAAAATGACACAGCTAGCTTCAGTAATCGGGCAGTAAAATGACACAGCTAGCTTCAGTAATCGTGCAGTAAAATGACACAGCTAGCTTCAGTAATCGTGCAGTAAAATGACACAGCTAGCTTCAGTAATCGTGCAGTAAAATGACACAGCTAGCTTCAGTAATCGTGCAGTAAAATGACACAGCTAGCTTCAGTAATCGTGCAGTAAAATGACACAGCTAGCTTCAGTAATCGTGCAGTAAAATGACACAGCTAGCTTCAGTAATCGTGCAGTAAAATGACACAGCTAGCTTCAGTAATCGTGCAGTAAAATGACACAGCTAGCTTCAGTAATCGGGCAGTAAAATGACACAGCTAGCTTCAGTAATCGTGCAGTAAAATGACACAGCTAGCTTCAGTAATCGTGCAGTAAAATGACACAGCTAGCTTCAGTAATCGGGCAGTAAAATGACACAGCTAGCTTCAGTAATCGGGCAGTAAAATGACACAGCAAGCTTCAGTAAGCGTTCAGTAAAATGACAAAGCAAGCTTCAGTAAGCGTTCAGTAAAATGACACAGCAAGCTTCAGTAATCGGGCAGTAAAATGACACTGTAAGCTTCAGTAATCGGGCAGTAAAATGACACAGCAAGCTCCAGTAATCGTGCGGTAAAAATTACACAGTAAGCTTCAGTAATCGGGCAGTACAATCACATAGTAAGCTTGGGTGATCGTTCAGTAAAATTACACCGTGAGGTTCAGTAAAAATTACACAGTAAGCTTCAGTAATCGGGCAGTAAAATCACAAAGTAAGCTTCAATGACAGTTCAGTAAAATCACACAGCAGGGTTGAGTTATCATTCAGTAAAATCACATAGTTAGTTTCAGTAAACGTGCGGTTAAGAAATAAACAAACACACCCACGTAGCAAGCTTCAGTGATCGTTCAATAAAAACACGCAGTAAGCTTTAGTAATCATGTAAACATGCCACAGTAAGCTTCAGCGATCGTTCAGTAAAATCAAACATGAATTTTAGTAAAGCTAAAGTAAAAATGATACAGTAATGATAAAGTAAAAATCACACAGTGAGCTTTAGCAATCAGGAAGTAAAACTCACGCAGTAAGCTTCAGCAATCATTCAGTACAATCACACAAGACGCTTCGGTAACGATAAAATAAAAATGGCTCAGTAAGCTTCAGTAAAGTAAAAAATCCCACAGTAAGTTTCAGACATCCTAAAGTTTTTAAAAATCCCACAGCAAGCTTCCGTAATCGTGCAATAAACTTACACAGCAAGCTTTCGTAATCGTGCAGTAAAATCACACAATCAGCAAAACAAAGTAGAAAAGTAAACATATCTATCGCTCGCTTATCAACACTATATATATATATTATTTTTTCATATTCGTAACGTCGTTATATAGCGCTTTTTTTTCAGCTCAAGAGCTACTTACTGCGCTAACCAATACGTTTGGATTAAATTGAAATTCCTAAATAGCCTAAACTCGCTATTTCCGCATGCCTTCAGTGCGGAATGAGTTACTAGCATACGACGTCCGCAAGAAACACCAGAGAATTGTGTTACTGCTCAGCTGCTGACTGTTTCACCTGCAGTGGACAACCACGATGACTTAAAATTTTAAAAAAAGCAAAGTGAACAGACGGATGGAGAGTTGTGGGTGGGTGGTGGGTTAGGCAATCAAATAATCTCTCTCTCTCTGTCTGTCTGTCTCTGTTTGTCTGTCTGTCTGTCTGCTGTCTGTCTGTCTGTCTCTCACTTTCAGTAATTCCAGCATACTCTGTGTTTAACCGAAGTCTCACATTTCCAAATAACAGATCCATCGACCTAAAGAGACTGGTTAAATGTCCATCAACACTTCATTCTTTCACACTGGGACTGAGACGATCCACAAGATATGCAAATAAGCTGATGAAACTACCGACCTCTATGTTCCAGCATTAGATATAATAAACCATCGACGCCAACTACCGATTCACTGCGGCAACAGTACCCCCGTTGGAGTGCCGGGGGTTTCAGTATAAATAGTATCCCCACTTTCTGGAAATTTAGTGCTTTAAATTCCCACTGTCGCTGTCTTCCTCATTTGCTCTTTCTCATTCCTACTCTGTCCTATCACTCTGCTATATTATCTTCTTCTTCGCTAGATCAATGACCTACCTTTTTTCTTGAAAACTCTTCCTGGACAAGACTCCTTGTTTGTGTATGAGGTCTGTTGGATCAACTTGGGAGTATTGGACGCTTTCTGCCGGGTGGTCACTAGGGCTTCCTATGATGTTATTATTTAGCAATATAGGCATTTTATATATGTATGTGTTTTGTTGATAATTTATAATGATGTTTGTATTCTATTTTGTTTTTGTAACCGGGGTTCGATTAGTTGGGGTAAAGCCTCAGCCGTCCCCTGCGTGGGATGTCTTTATTGTAAAGTGACTGGCCGGTGGAGGGCATTCAGTTTTCCCACTAGGGTTGTTTCAGCAGATCTTTTATGCGGATCGGGGGTTGTCCGGTCCTGATTTGGCTCGGAGAAGTCCGCTGGATCTAAAGCAACAATCAATCAATCTATCAATCGACGCCAACGGCAGTGCTATTCTGGTGAGGCAGCTGGATAGTTCTTATGCCAAGGGTCGCGAGCGTTGTGGCCGCGTGGTCTAACGCGGAACAAACAACTTGCCTTGGCCACCAATGGCACCTTAAAGAAGTGGGGGTCGATCCCGCCTCGGGCGTTATGTTTCTCTGAATATTATTTACTTTCGACTCGGGCAACGTCTCTGGGGTTTTCTCAGGGTACTCCGGTTTGCTCCCAGCAAAATTTGAAAAACACAACTAATACTAAGCAGGCTGGGTTTGGGCGCGCCACGGGCTGCGACTACGCCTTCTCCATGGGAGGCGGCCGAGAATTTCCAGAAAAAAGGGGACAACAAAGTGTCACAAATCATTGAAATGACAAATCAATAATGGATCGTCACGACCGTCACAATACTGTCCATGACAGGTACAACAAACGCAACAACATTACATTTGCTTCAAAACTAAAAAACAGATCCACTTTCCGGGCCTCGGCCTGACAACCCAACCTAGCTGGTCGTCTCCAGTAATTAAAAGACGCAGAAAGTGCAGCGATAAAGACCTTGTTTTAATCACCACCAGGCTAAATGACTTTGCAATCCTCTGCATTTGATGTAGCTTTAAACGGTTTTAACTTACGGCAGTTGTTTAATACCTTATTAAAACGTAACAAGCGGACCGTGCATTTATTACTTTTCTTTCATTCACTTTCAACAACAACAAAAACAACAACAATAATAATAATAATAATAATAATAATAATAATAATAATAATATTAATAATAATTTATTATTATTATTATTATGGCTGCTATGTGCGGGCTTTGCGACGCATAATCAGGCTCAAAGCGTGGCGATCGTTACCAACATACACCCATGTAACGCGCACTACTGCTCGACACACCCAACTACAAACACACACCACATTCATCAAGTCAGACTCACTCTCTCCCCCCTCTCCCCCCATCTCTCTCCCTCTCTTTCTCTCTGCGCTTAAATGCCCACTCACTTCCTTTCATTTTTTTTAAAATCCCTGCGAGCACAAAACGATATCCCAATCTCTCCATTTCCAATGGATTAAATACTTACTTCTCAGGAGACGCTCACCACAGTTGTGGACATATGGACTGGCAATGACCTGATCAGGCTTTATTTTCACAGAAATCTGTCGTTGCCATAGCGCACAAGTGTGTTTTGGGTCGTGTGCCCTTGGACCTGTACAGGGAAAAATAGAGAGAGAGAGAGAGGGAGAGAGAGAGAGAGGGAGAGAGAGGGACAAAGAGAGATAGAGACTAAGTGTGTGTGTGTGGGGGGGTGTATGTGTGTGTATGTATGTATGTATGTATGTATGTATGTATGTATGTATGTATGTATGTATGTATGAGAGTGTGTCGTGGTTCCTTATTCCCATCTCCAACGCATCTTTCATACTGGACGGCTTAATCCTGCTTATCAAAATGAATGGGTCTAAAATATCACTTCAGAAATCTGATGCCTCCATTTATACAGCCCTCCAAGAAGGTTTTCTATGAGCAGCTGTTGAGCTGGAAAGGCGCTCGATAAAAGTGATTACATAAATAAAATTCACTACGGAAAACAATCCCTATTATGCCAATTGCAAGCTCCTACATTTCGTTAAAGATCACATTTTGTCAGTCGCGTTGCCGTAGTGTCTTAAGTTATTTCTTTAAAGACCACATTCGGTCACTTGTGATGCTGGTTTTGCATGTAAACCAGGACGTATTCTGCCATGTAGCCACATGCATTTATAAAAGGGAGTAGATATAATGGTTTCATTAATTTATTCATTGAACCGTTCTTACATAGAGCATTTTCAGCTCAAGATGTGCAGAAGCACACCAACTGTTGTTGTTCTTAACACAGGGAGCTTTTTACACCTGTGCATCATCATCGTTATTATTCAACCGCCCTTGGAATTGTTATTCTTCTGTTTCTTCTTCTTCCTATTCTTCTCATTCTAATGCTTCTTCCCCACCCGGTACACATTGGTCGAAGGCTGCCAGAAGCATGTTTTACTAGTCGCCTCAACAGGCGATAAAGCATGCTCTCATGCTTCATAGCACTGCTTCCTACACGCTTCAAGCGCTATAGTGACGAAAAAAGCGCAATTTCACTGTAAATATATACAGAATGTTGCTCTACAACATTCCGCTCTTTCCGTCTCAAAAACCCAATTACTTTGTTGGATTCTTAAATTGCATGAAACCAAGTGAGGACACTATCCGGCGTCAACAAACGGTTCAAAAACACTGTCAAACGGTTCGTAAAAGACAGTTGACCTAGAAACTAATACAGTTTGACCTAATTCGTCCCCTAGAGGAGACGAAACTTAAATTGTTCTATTTTCATGAGTTCACTGCAGTGATATTGCGCTTTTTCCGTGACTATAGAGCTTGAAGCGTATAGAAAGCAGTGCTCTGAAGCATGGGAGCATGCTTTATGGCCTGTTGAGGTGACTAATAACGCATGCTTCTGGTAGCGTTCGACCAATGTGTATCGGGTGTCTTCCCATGGGTCAATTCTTCTTCTTCTTCTTCTTCTTCTTCTTCTCGTACCCACTGGCCTTTGACTTTCTTTCTTCTATTTCTTCATTCTTTCTAATATTTCTTTCTATGTTCCTTCTCTATCTTTCTGTTTTTCTCCCTTCTTCTTTCTTTCTTTCCTTTTTTATTTCCTTCTAATTCTTCCTCTTCTTCTCTTTCGTTCTTTAATTCTTTCTATTAATATTTCTTTCTATGTTTCTTCTCATTCTCTGTTCTTATCTTTCTGTCTCTCGCTTTTTCTATCTCCCTACTTAGCTTATGTTTTATTCCTCCCATCTTTTTCTTCTTTCTCTTCTTTATGTTTTTTTTTTAAATAAATAGATATTTCTTTGTTTAATTGCCAATTCACATTTGTGACAATAAGACATTCTCTTTCTGTTACAACCGGCCTTTGATTGTTTCTTCTTCTTCTTCTTCTTCTTCTTCTTCTTCTTCTTCTTCTTCTTCTTCTTCTTATTATTCTCCTCCCCCCATTCGGCACTGGATTTCTTCTCCGTTCTTCTTCTTAAAACCACCAATAACTAAATGAGTTTAATTGACCAATACAACAATTGAACGATCTATTAAGCAAGGACGCTTCCGATTGGTCGCAACAACAGGCAAAGGAAATTAGGCCGGACACACACACACACAGCTGAGGGTACACAGTATTAACATGACTTTCCTGAAACGGCACATACGTTGTGCTAACAATGGGTCATATTTCGTTTCCCTTTTAAGTACTTTTAAGTGCTCGAACTCTAACCCTAACCCAGCCCTAACCCTAACGGGTGATTGTTCTGACGTCAAAACAAGTAAGTCTGTCAAAACAAGTTATGTAGATGTTCACTGATTTGTCCAAATAACACCGAGTAAACATGCACACACACACACACACACCCACACACACACCCACACTACACACACACACGCACCCAAGCCTAGGTTAATTTGTTAAAATTATCCCTGATTAACTGTTTTGCTCGCTTGTTTTGGCAAACAGATTTTCACATTCATCTTATTTTCATCGCCCGTAGCGTTGTTTCCTTAAGCATGACTAATAACGTTTAAAGCCGGGACTTCCGCTACGCACACCTGATGTTATTAAACGCGTTCCTTGTTTCTGACCTTTGTTTTGTCCCTTCTGTTTGTCTTTGTCATAATTCTTCTTCTTCTTCTTCTTCTTCTTCTTCTTCTTCTTCTTCTTCTTCTTCTTCTTCTTCTTCGTCTTCTTCTTTTTCCTCCTCCTCCTCCTATCCGTTATTTCCTCACTACTTCGACTTTCATTCTATTTCATCTCTCCTTCTTTCTTTGTTTTAAACACCCATTTTTCTTTCTCGTGCTTTTTATGTAACTTGGCAATAATTAATTTTTTTTAAAGTATCTGAATCTAAATATCTTTTTTCTCTCTTCCTTTTATTTATTTTTTAAAATTTCCCTTTCTTTTTCTTTTTTTCTCTTTCTTTGTTTTTTTAAAATCTTATCCACTTCTTCAGTTAATTTCCCTGTCCTATTCTCTCTCTGTCTTCCTTTCCAAAACGTGCTTCTTCTTGGTGAAAAGAATGGCGTTTTGAAAATGCAATAACAATAACACGACCACACACACCCAGCAGTACTGTGGAAAACGATTTTCAACCGGTTATCCCAGTTGTCCGAATCCCTAGCCCAGGTTTTAATATCTTGACTTTAATCGGATCTTGAACAATGAACAGACTCACGTGCTGTTAAGAAGTCGACAAAAATACACAAACCACGCAAGAGGCCATTGGTATTAAAAATAAGGTCACAGGAGAAAACTCCCTGTCCCGTTCTTTGGACATTTTTTGAAACTATAATGTAACCAATAATCATTCAATGTCCAGTGTCTGGCTGTACTTCTTTTATCAGTAATAGCCCTGTGCTATCTCTTCTTTATTTCTTTCTTTTTTCTCTCCTTCCTTCTACCATCTTCTTCATATTTCTTTCCTTTATTTTTATTATTATTCTACTTTCTTTCTTGCTTGCTTTTTTTTCTTTCTCTCCACCTTCTTGTTCTTCTTCCTTTTTTTCCCCTTCCATCTACCTTCTTCTTCTCTTTCTTTCATTAATTCTTTCTAACTTCTACTACTACTACTACTACTACTACTACTACTACTACTACTACTACTACTACTACTACTACTACTACTACTACTTCTTCTTCTTCTTCTTCTTCCTCCTCCCCCCTCTCTATCCCTTTTTTAAAAGAAATTAAATTATGAAATTAATAATAAAAGTGATGAATAATAACATATATGAGAACACAGTAATTCATGTAATTATTAACTTATTTATTTATGTATTTATAATAATAATAATAATAATAATAATAATAATAATAATAATAATAATAATAATAATAATAATTATAATTATTATTATTATTATTATTACTATTATTACTGTTGTTGTTGTTATTATTATTATTATAAGAGTGAGGGCTAAAGCAGAGGGGGGTGGAGGGGGGTTGCCAAACATTGTTTAAAAATAATGATGAAGATGTGTGATTGTGAGTGCATGTGTGTGTGTGTCTTATATGATTTCCAAGTTAAAGTTAAAGGTTCTTTACAATATTAATTTGTTAATCAATAATGGTACAGGATGCAGTCAATATAAAAATTTCAAAAATAAAAATTCGATTTTCTTCCGTCTTCTAATAGCGATCTCCCTGCCTTTACACTACCTGTTTGAGTGATGTATGTGTATTTGGTATGTGTGAGGGTAAATGAGACAGGTGAGCGTGTATGTTGGTATAGATCGCCGCGCTTTGAGCCTTGGGGAAAGGCGCGTACATAGCATCCTGTATTATTATTATTATTATAAGGGACAGATTGGAAGATTAGACTGTATCATTAGTCTAAAATCTTTATCCCTAATAAAAAAAAGTTTCAAAGTTTCACAGTTTTTTTCTCCGCCTCTCTCTCTCTCTCTCTCTCTTTCTCTCTCTCTCTCTCTCTCTCTCTCTCTCTCTTTCTCTCTCTCTCTCTCTCTCTCTCTCTCTCTCTTATACCATTCCCTTGACCTTTTCGCAAAAGAGAGTGACTTGCTTACTTGTCCCCCCAGAAATCGCAAAGAAAATTGGTCAAATCAATAATAAAACAACAAGTACATTTCAGTTCTAAAATAAATATAAAGGCATACAATATATTGGGCGGAAATTCACAATCGTAGGAAAACAATAAGCGAGTCTGGCGTTATTGTAGAAAGTGTTTTTAAAATAATGTCTCCAGCGTTCAGAACTGCATGATAAAAATGGCGATTCTTTTGGAAGTCAAGAGCAGAGATCTAGTGAGTTAAAATATATGCTCCCCTAAATATGAATTCTGCCGAGAAAAATATGTGTGTGTTTGTGTGTGCGTGTGTAAGTGTGTGTGCCTGTGTGTGTGTGAAGTGAAGTGTGAAGAGGTGCAACTAGAGGACGAGATGAGGAAGAGGTGGAGGAGGCGGACAGAGAGAGAGAGGGAGGAAGGGAGAGAGAAGAAGGAAGGGAGGCAGAGAGGGAGAGAGAGAGAGAGGGAGGCAGAGAGGGAGAGAGGTAGGGAGAGAGGGAGAGAGAGAGGAAGGGAGGGAGGGAGGGAGAGAGAGAGAGAAAGAGCGCCAAAAGAGCAATTGAAAATGATTCAATTCAATATTTTCAATATAAATGTAAAATAAAAAAAAGTAACAACAGCAACACAAACAACTACCTAAAAACTTGGCCAGTATAGTACACTTCAAACGTTTTTGTTTTGATAAACCGAAAATGTGTGTTTTTACCTAAGGAGTTCCGGGCTTTTCTATTTCTTCTTTTAATAATATAAAAAATAAGTTTAATATTCGATATAATTATGTTAGAATGAATTGAATTAACGTCTACACCCACCACTGGCGATAGGGCAGAGAGGGGCGAGGAATGGGAGGGTGTCAACAATATTAGGAAATATGGGGTAAGGGCCTAACTCAACTTTGAACCACCACAGCTATCAGGCTACTAAAATGGACTGCGAAAGAGGCCACTTTTGTGTTCAACACCACGGGATTGGAACCTTGGACAGGCGAACGCTATACCATAAGCTGCAGCAGAAGGTCACAATGGAGGTGCTATACCAGCCGTGCATGCATCTGCAGCTCCGGAACATTAGAGGCGGGATATGGAGGGGAAAGTGAAGACGGCGGAGGGGGGGGGGGGGGGGTGGAAGGGAAGGAAGTAAAGCAGAGGCAGCCACAGGATAACATGATTATAAAGGGATTCCAACGCTTTACAAGACGGACACACTTACTTAAATATTGTGCCCAGCTTTACAAAATGCTTTTTAAAATGATGTTTTTACCGTTTCAGCCATCTCAAATAACTGTTCAGCTTTGCGGCAATAATGAAACGGTTATAAATAATTATATCAACCTGACACATCCCTGTTTCCAAAGATGGCTTGTTTGTGAGGTTGGATGGTCATTGGAGTGAGGTTGGGGTGGGGATAAGGGGGGGGGAGTGGGCAGGTTGGAGGAAGTAGAGTGTTGGGTTGGGGATATAATGAAGGAATAAAAGGTATTTTATTTCCATACAAGATGGCCAAACCTAGTTTATGTGCTCTCAACCTAAGTCCTCTCTCTCTCTCTCTCTCTCTCTCTCTCTCTCTCTCTCTCTCTCTCTCTCTCTCTCTCTCCACCTTCTCTCCTCTCTCACTCCTTCTCTATCTTTTCTTTCTTTAGTTTCAAACCTTGAACAAAAGTATTGCGTGCTAAAGGTAATCAAACAACACAAAAAGAAAATGAAACAATAAAAAATTAAAATGTCATTCCTAAAGAGGATTACAACTTGCTTCCGCCACTGGGCACCAAATAGTTTAACTCTTCTAAAATATTGACGTTGGAATATTCTATCCTCATTTTTGTCCCCAGCTGTACTGATATTGAATAGCCATCCTTATACATTTGTCATATTTACGGTTACAATATTTCGCCTCCATCTTGTAAGCGATATTGATGTTTTCTCACACAACTACTAGCATTTCAAATTTTAAAAAGGAAATATTATCTGTTCAATACGGCTAACCGTTTTAAATGTTTATAATACTAGCATTGTAATATTATATTCCCCCCCTCCCCCCCTCCCACGTTTATTCCTATTTTCCTTGCGTCGTTCCTGTAAACTGTTAATGTTGTTTTCGGATAGTTACAATTGTTTCACGAAGCCGCTAGAACTATTCTTACCGTTCCCAACGTCCAATGTTCACAAGGTTTTATTGACTGTATGTTTGTTGTTCACAATTAAAAAAAAAGGTAAAGGTAAAGGTGGTCCCATAGCCTTGTGGCCGTAGGGGAGCGTGACGTTGGAGATCACACTTATCTTGGGCCAGCGTAATGAGGGTGATGCCCATCTCTCTCCCTCGCTGCTTTACCTTCCCCACCCTTAAGAGAGTAGGTACTCAGTCACAGCTAAGCCACCTCGGGGCGTTGTTATTTGTCGCTTCACGTTTTGCGGTCACCCATCCAAGTGCTAACCGCACTGGACGGTGCTTAACTTGCGACACAGTAGCGAGTGCTCCAACCACTGCGCTATCCGACACCCCATTCACAATAAATATTAATTGTAATTAACTATGTGTAGTATCACACGAATTAAAAGTAAGTTTGAGGTCAAATTCTGTCACTCCTGCCCCCCCCTCCCGCCTCCCCACTCACCCTCCCAAAAAATTAAATAAAAAAAAAACAAAACACTGGATAGTATGACCATAGAAGAGATTGTGAATCCACATTATTATGGAGATGAACGCACTCAAATACGCCTGTTGATACTTAGACATTCGGTCCTCCCATAACGTCACCCTGCGAGTCAATTCACAACTTTCCGGCACCTCTCATAAAAACTCGTGGGTATCGCCATTATAAATTAAAACGAAGTTAGAATGAAACCAAGTTCCGGTCTGGCTTGTTTTGCTTTTATCAAAGCTTGATGCGTGACTTTTAAATATGGCAAATTGCCGAAAACGACGATTGTTAGAGCCAGAAAACGAGTGGGATAAGTATAAAAACGGTGGAGGAAGTACATGCTCAGTGAAAGGATGCAAAAAACAATCGTAGAGGCCTGTATTTGTGGCGACTTCGGAGGTGCGTCGATCATCGACAGAAAGTGAAACAGGACCTGAAGACTCTTGTAGTTTTCCATAGCTTCGCCGTCGCAACCTTCACAAAACACGAAGTAGTTGACTATATTAGGCGAGCGTTGTGGACAAGTGGGCTAAGGCGGGACTAACTTGCCTTGTCCACAAGCCAGAAACCAATGGCGCCTGACAGGTGTGGGTTCGAGCCAGCATCTGGGCGTTACGTTTTTCCGAATATTTTTCAAAAATTCACAAATAATGTTAGGTAGGTAGGGTTTAGGCGCGCCACTGGCGATAGAAAGGGATAATAAACTGCAGCAAACAAACAAAAAATATGTGAGGGTACGATACTGGTGGCCAGTGACACATATTATTCTTGAATATTTGGAAATAACTCACTAAAACACGCGGAGAAAGACACCGGAAGTATGTTTCACTGAGGGGATTCCCGTTGGTGCATAGGATAGCAGAACAGTGTGAATAGCTAGCAAAGGGCGGTCTTTCTATTCAGTCCTTCGATACAACAGGCACAGAACAAGTCGCCTAGAAGCAGAGAGCGCACCCAAGCCTTCCAACACAGGCTGATAGCGTTGATAACGCACCGTTGACTCCATTTATAATAATAATAACAGGCAATTTATATAGCGCTTTCCAAAATCACAAAGCGCTTTACACAAACAAATGTAAACACAACATGCGTACATTGGTCAATAACACACAACCACATATACATCTCAACACCAAGAATAACTAACAACACTCACTCATGGCGCCTAAGAAAAGGCCTCTCTAAAAAGATGCGTCTTCAAGTTCGTTTTAAAAGACGCTAATGAAGGACTGTGACGGACGGACCGAGGTAGCGAGTTCCAGGTCTGAACGGAGAAGAAACTGAAAGCTCTACCACCGTGTCTCACCCTGTGGTATTCTGGTACACGGAACATCCTTTCATCTGCAGAGGAGCGGAGAGACCGAGAAGGAACATAGACAGTCAAAAGTTCGGAAAGATAGCTAGGAGCAGTTCCAGAGATGATGTGGTAGCAGAGACATGAGGTTTTATATTTAATTCGTTGTTCAATTGGGAGCCAGTGTAGCTCTTGAAAAAGAGGCGTGCAGTGCTGTGATTTCCGTGCTTTGAAGATGAGTTTAGCTGCAGAGTTTTGGACTTGCTGAAGAGGTCTAAGGACTTTCTGTGTGCAACCTACAAGGAGTGAATTACAATAATCCAATCTAGACAGAATGCATGCGCTAACTAGTGTTTTTGTTGCTTCTTGTGTGAGGTACTGTCGAATGGAGCTTATGCGTCTAAGTTCAATGTATGCAATCTGACAAGTTTTTGCAATGTGTTGCTGCATGGAGAGATCCTGATCGAGAAAAAACCCAAGATCGCGAACAGTGTCAGAAAAAGAAATAGAAGTAGTTTCAACAGTGATAGTTGAGGGAAGAGAAGAGGGGTCTGCAGATGAAGGAGAAACGCGGAGGGCCTCAGTTTTGTTATCATTTAGCTTGAGACGGTTGTTTGACATCCAAGATTTTACCTCAGTAACACAATCTTGAAGGGTCTGAACTAAATGATTGTAGTTAGAAGGAGAGTCAGAGTGATTAAGTTGGGTGTCATCAGCATACATTTCGTGGCGGACAGAATGTGAGTGAATGAGACGTGAGAGAGGAGAGGTGTACAGAATGAACAGAATAGGGCCAAGCACAGAGCCTTGAGGAACGCCAAAATCAAGCGGTTGTGCGGTAGATTTAATACCGTTTACGAGAACAGCTTGTTTTCTTTCTGAGAGATAAGACCGAAACCAGTTAAGAGCACTGTTTTGGATTCCAAAATCGTTATTGAGACGTGATAACAGAATTTCATGATCGATAGTATCAAAAGCGGCCGAAAGATCCAAGAGAAGAAGAACTGAAATTTTGTCTTTGTCTAAAGAAATCAGAAGATCATTTAGAACGCGAAGAAGAACGGTCTCTGTGCTGTGCCCAGGACGGTAAGCAGACTGATGAGAAGTAAGAAGACTGTGAGCAGATATATGGGAGAGAAGTTGCTGAAGGATGAGACGTTCAAGTAGTTTAGAGAGAAAAGAAAGATTGGATATAGGTCGGTAATTCTTCAGATCATTACTATCGAGGTTGGATTTCTTCAATAAAGGCTTGACGATAGCAGTCTTGAACTCAGGGGGAACAATACCAGATGTAATAGACTCGTTCATAATGTTGGTAATAGTGGGAAGTAAAATGTCAAGGTGCTCAAAGAGAAATTTGGTGGGCATGGGGTCAAGTTCACATGACTTGGGAGGAGTTTGAAGGATAGTTTTTTTGATGAAATCCTCTGAAACAGGACTGAATTGAACCAATGGAGTGCCAGAAAAAGTTGAAGAATGCAAAACAACAGACTGGTCTGGAGAAGGAAAACTTTGGCGAATTGTGAGAATTTTTTTGCAGAAGAAATCAGCAAAAATTTCCGGGAGCAGTTTTATATCAGACACCACAGGGAGAGACACCGGTTTTACTTTACCCAAAAGTGAGGACATGTTGTGAAACAGCTGTTTGCACGTTGAAGAGCTCGAAACAAGAGAGGAATAAAAAGCTGTCTTTGCGCTGTTTACTAAATCCGTAACCTTCTGCCTTGCAGCGTCATAGATCTGTTTATGTACTGTTAGCTGTGAGCAAAGATACTAGAACAGTAAAGATAGGTCAGTAGGCGTGATCCCTTCTATTTTCATTCAGGACGGCCTGCGGCAAGCGCTCCAAGCGGTAAAATTGATCACACAACCAAGGGAGGTAATTTTGAAATAGAGCGAGAGTAGTTTTTAATAGGCCTACAAGTGACATCCGAGCGGGTTGTTGATCACACAGTAGACCTCTGACGTTTATTATAGGCTTACACATCAAACAAATCGTTAGATCAATCCAAAAAGAAATTAAATACAAATATAATAAAAATAATCTCTCATCACAACATATAGGCCTTTCTTTTTCTTTTTAACCGGGTTAGTTGTTTATGTGCTTTGTAAATCATTTGTGTACAAATGTTTGTGTTAACAATGTTTTTCAGTGTATGCATGTATTATTATTATTTATTTAATAGGGGTCAGAATGATGTGGCGCACAAAGGTATTGCATTGCTCAGTGTATGTTAGTTTATTATTATTATAGTATGACTTTACGTGCATGCTATTACTATTAAAAAATGTATATATACAATTTTTTTAAAAAATATTTTTGTTTTTAATTATTGCGATTTGTGCTTGTAGCCTATTTTACACCTGGCAAGCTTACGATATTGAAAAGTTATTATTATTATTATTATTATTATTATGTATGATTTCCTCTGTTTTGTGTACTAGCCACACTCACATACATACAATTATTAGTCCTAAACAACTGGCATATTGTGATGTATTCAATGAATGCAAAGTGTAAAATAATTTGGGCATTCAGAGCATGCTTGTGCTAAAGATAATATTGTTGTTTATTTTATTTTTATTTGTGTGAGTCTTTGGGATGGGTGTAAGAGGAGAGAAACAAAGAACACACACACACACAGGCACAAACACACAAACCCAATAACTCCAGACTTTGAGCTTCGTTATAATTCTTAATCACAAGCATTTTTATTTAAATTGTAAGCATTAGTTCGCACACGTTCTAACTCTACAAAGTTGCCAAAGTAATTGTATTTAAGTCTCGCGCCAGACACACTAAACATATTGTTTACAGACAAAATGCAACTAAATGTTAACATGAAACACACCAAGAAATGACAATATTTTGGTGTTTTAGGCCACAGGCCCTAATCGCAATGTGCATCGAACAGACGAGCAAAGTCAAAGAAATTGATAATTAATAATATATTAATAATATATTATACATGTATACATAAACATAAGAAAAAGAGAAGGAACATTATTTTAAGTAGAAAAAAAAACCAACAATAATAATTATTATTTAAAAAAAACAACATAATAATAACAATCATCATCATTATCCTTTCCATTGACATAGCAACCATCATAAATTAATAATAGTAACAATAATAATCATCATCACCACTGTGAACATCACAGTGTTGAAACAGGTGCCCAAGCACATTTACAAAACAGAATGAAACATGTCTAGATTTGTTGTTGTTGTTGTTTGTTTACAAAAAAGCAATAACACTGAACCTATGCAAGCACTTACCTGCATATTACAAAAACTGAAAACTAAATGCAATCAGTGTATAAGTGTGGCTTACTGATTGTCCAGCTGAGTTGTGTTTAACACTCACTTCTTTTTTTTTTTTTTTTTTTTTTTTTTTGTTTGTGGCTTACTCTGATAGGAATCATTAGTGAGCAATAAAATAAGCTTTACAATTACGCCTATCGACACACAGTTTTTGACTGTACATTTTATAATCATCAAATGTTATCTTCATAATGCCCAAAATAAACATACATGTCCTAGGTATATTGATATTATACTAATCGTACATTTTCAGGCATTTAAAAAAATTAATAAATATAAAATAATAGTGTTCAACAATATTAATCACAATAACAGCAACCATCAACATCATCATTATAACAAAACAAGCGGACACAAATAGATTAACTTTAGAACCTTATCTCCATAGCTCTGTTACCTACAATGAATATATAGCAATTAATTATTTAATTAGGTTAGTGAAGGGTATATGTAAAACAGCAGTGGTGAGTAGTTGGAAGAAAACTGACGACCACTGTTTTCTGTTCACTTGCTGCATGCCTGTCAATGACAGTATCCTATGAACACATTTATACACTATTCCTGTCTATGGCAGTAACATTTGAATAAATCTATCACTATTCCTGTCAGTAACCTTTAAACAGATCTATCACTATTCCTGTCAATGACAGTAACCTATGAAGAGATCTAGAGACACTATCAGTGTGGTATGTAAACCAATTATACCACAAAATGGCATTCCTTTACACCAACCATTAAATTATGTATAAACCATTGTAAGTATTCGCATGTGCAACATTGTTTCCTTATTTCCTTATTAGGAATAAAAGAAACACATTCTGTAACAAGCAATAGATCAATGCAAATATATTTAGGCCTATATGTACAATGTTGAAACCAAAAACATATTTGTGCATATATAAAGACTACAAATTACACTTACTTTAGCCCTACACTGCAATAAACATGCTCACACAAAACACACCTGACACTTTGGGTTTCTTAGCAGCTGAAAGGTGTAGATCTGGTGCCACAGCCCTCTTTGTAGGTGGTCGCCTGGTTGAAGTGACAGTTGGTGGTGGATTTGGCACATTGAAGATTGAAGGCACAGCATACCATATCAGCTTATTTCTCTCTGTGGCATTCATAAACTGGGAGTCTTCAAAATGGTCACTGCACAGGTAGTAGCCAGACTTGTACAGTAGTTTAGCATCTTTCTGCAGCAGATCTTCTCTCCTCACCCTCTGCACCCAGTCTTTGCATCTGACTGTAGCAACACAACAAAAATAATAGGTCAGGGTGATGAAATTATAATTACTTAACATTACTTAACACACAGTCCAAGCTTCAAACACATTACATCCACTATCTTGAAATTCTGAAAAGTGGTGTGGAACAAAAATAAAATCAACAAGACAGCTAGAATAATTGCTGCACAGTTCTACATTCCTGCTTCATATTGTTTTCGGTGGTAGGGGACAAAACATGTAGATTGCTTCGCAAGGCTTTAAAGTACAAAACGATGTTTGTGCATCACACAGCATGTTTGATGTTTTAAACCAAGTTAAAAAATGTTTAAATAAAAGCTGATAAAGTTTACTATGCAGGAGACGAAATGTAATGTTGACGACCGGTCTAGTTCAATTCAGAATCGATTAATATATTTGCAAACAAAGATAGCCAAAAGAATACTGGTTCTTACCTCGCCTCGTCTTTTGGGAATCGGAAGAAAGATTTTCCAGGGCATTTCAATCGGGAGTTGGTACAGTTTATTGCACTGCAAGACGCACCACCGCGCCGCTTCGTCGAGTTGGTATTCGACGCCATGATCACCAACGCCGCTAGGGGGCGCTCACTCCACCCATCATCACAAGAAAGCGCTAATGACGCATCTTTATTTATAACTATCTTTGCTGTGAGTCAGTACTTGGCAATTTCTTATGGACATAAGCCACTCAGGGCCTATAATTAGCACTGGGATTTTGAATGGTCGGAGACGTAGTTAAGATCCAATGTTCACCCCCAAAGAAGTATGATATGACTATATAGGCCAATAGTCATATCTTAGCGTGAAGCGCACATTTGATTTTAGAAGTTTAATACGTTTTGGCAAAATTATACATTTGATTTCATAAGTTTGATAAGTTTTGGCACAATTAGACATTTGGTCTGTTTTAGTTCAGTTTTAGCACAATTAAACATTTGATCTGTTTTAGTTTGATAAATTTTGGCTCAAATAGACATTTCATCTTTATAAGTTTTATAACTTTTGCACAATTAGACATATGATTTGTATAATTTGTATAAGTTTTGCACAATTAGACATTTGATATTTATAAGTTTTATAAGTTTGTGCCAAATGAGACATTTGATTTTATAAGTTTTCCACACTGAGATATTTGATTTTATAAGTTTTGTGAACAATGAGACATTTGATTTTATAAGTTTTTGCACATTTTTTTCAAAAACCTCAAACTAGGACACACTGAAAAAACAACAACAAGTGAGGATATAGATCTATATTTAAAGATGCCATATATGTATATTCTCATATAAACGGCACTCGTTCCTTCACACAACAATATTATTTTTTATTAAAACGTGGTATTTTGTATCAATATTTTCCAAGGTAGCGGCAAACAAGATAATTTACTTTTGTGAAGGTATTATAGCCCTGAATAGAGTTGCTTCCTCCAATGCACGTCGAACTACGCGTATTTTACCACTCTGCGTGTTGTATGATCCATCGCAAGGACTTTAGAGATCCTGACGCTCGTGTCCTTGAGGGGAAAAGTGAGTGCCAGGCTAACCAACACGCTCAGCAAGCACTAGGCTCCCATTCCCTCCTTCCCCCACTCAACAACAAAATGTTGATTTCATCATCAGCACAGTCTAACCTTTCATCAGTTCATCGTAGCACAGGCCACTTCGTCCCTTCTCTCCTCTCTCTGGCTGTTACTCTGTCTGTCTGTCTGTCTCTCTCTCTCATTCCAACATATCTTTTGATAAGCACTTAACTACAAAAACTCGACGATTAATGTATAACTTAAGAGCTTCATTGCCAAAAATCTATCAAACTCGGGACAGAAAATGGGATTAATAATATGTCTTGAATAAACAAATTTGCTGCCCCTTCCCTCTTCCTCTCTCTCTCTCTCTCTCTCTCTCTCTCTCTCTCTCTCTCTCTCTCTCTCTCTCTCTCTCTCTCTCTTTCTCTCTCTCTCTCTCTCTCTGTCTCTCTCTCTCTCTCTCTCTCTCTCTCTCTCTCTCTCTCTCTCTCTCTCTCTCTCTCTCTCTCTCTCTCTCTCTCTCTCTCCCTGGAATAATTATCCGTGTAATGAACTGAACATCAAAATGCAGGAGCCATTGGGAGAGTCGTTCGTGACCGATTTAACAATACAGTCTCCAAGGAACCTCTCCATGTCGTCTGCAACAGGACTACACGAGGCTTACAACTGTCTGAGGCGGCAGACAGTGCGCATGAAACAGCAAGTGGTCGCCTCGGGCGGCCTGCGTTAGATCCCGCACTCGACCAGGACCTTGAGCAGCTCTTTGGACAAGATCAATGGTTCGATATTGGTGACCTAACGTTCGCTGCAGTTATTTCCCTTTCGCCTTTGGTTAACACCCCACAGCTACATTAGGCTGGAACTGTGACAGAATGATCCCCTTTCGCTCATTTTTACAGCCGGTTGGTTGAAGTGTGAAAACTTGCGGCCATTGTTCAGGGCCGCGAGAGGAAAAGAAATGCTCGGACATTCTGCACAACACGCGTATCGAAATACTGGAGTGTGAATCGCTGTTTTCCAGCGCCATTGGGACAAAAAAGCAGATACGTGGCACCTGTTGCGAATATCTGTATCAGCGACGAAGGGAGCGTCACATCCCACCTAGTTGACATATCTATGATAGTGCTGAAGTTTCACAACACTACATTCATTATAAAGCGTAGCCGAGACCAGAGGAGGCCTTCTCTCTCTCTCAAGTCTCAACAGCTTTTGCTCTGGCTTACCCACTGCAGATTGCCAGCGTTGTCTCAGCGTCATATTATTTATTTTGTATTATTTATTTTTGCTTTGTTTCGTTTCGGCACTCCCGGCCATCAACCGACCTCCAACCACTGCCTGCAGTGCGCGCGGGCTGCAATGCTATCGCTTAACATCCAAAGCTTCAACTGCCCAGCCGTTGTACACACAACTGGGTCAAATACGGGCCCTTGTTTGCTTTCAGCACAGCGTAATTGCATCGACATCGCATTCCCTTTCATTTTAGGAAACGTTAGTGGGAGAGGGGGGGGGGGGGGGGTACCTCGTCGCGTCACCCGACTTAGCTGCTGGCCCGGTAGCCCAGTGGTTAGTGAGTGTCTTTCCTTTGCCGAAGGTCGCGGGTTCCAACTCCATGTCAGACTTTTCTGGACACCGAGGGTTTTCTCTGGGTACTCCGGATTCTTCCCTCCCTTCAATACTGGTACTGGAGGCAGTCAATCTAAAATGGAAAAAGTTAAATTGATTCCTATTCCGGCGTCTGTAATAGCGATCTCTTCAGATCGCCGCCCTTTGAGTTCCATTGAGGAAGATAAAGCGCGTGATAGCATCCTGTATTAATAATAATAATAATAATAATAATAATAATAATAATAATAATAATAATAATAATAATAATAATAATAATAGTTATTATTATTATTATTATTATTATTATTATTATTATTATTATTATTATTATTATTATTATTGTGGTCCTGATTCGGCTCTTTGCAGTCAGCTAAACCCTGTAAGCAATGAATAACTAACTAACTAATTATTATTAAAGTATTACAATAGTGAACTGTCCACAGTCAGAAAGCTGACGAAGGTTAGATTGACCTAACCGTAGCCCAAAGACGACAAGAAATATGACAAACAAGGAAATCGCTAACAAGACCCATTAACTCAATCAAAACTAAAGAGAACGGGAAGCAAACTTCAAGATAATCTACATGAATCCACATTTCTGTTCAAGTTATGTATAGTCTACATGAAGCCAAATTTTTGCTCAGGTTCTTATAGCTTACATGAAGCCACATTTCTGATCAGGTTCTGTCCCCATCTTTCATAGATTCTTCAACATCATTATCTCAGTTTTGTTTCACATTGACAGCCTTCTTTTGTTTAACGTTAAACTTTAAAGTGGATATCACCTATATTTTTGAAGCAAATTTCACCGTATAGTCATAATTATTCGTGGTACATGTCAGTGAACGTATTTGTACGGTCATTACGGCAGATATCTGTTCCTACAATGCGATGAGTGAGACCCGAATGCGAGCGCTTGTGGCGAAAAAAGAATTGGGCTGTCAAACGTCAAAACGGGTTTTCCCGTGTGTGACGTAGAGAAGGAAATGAAGATGGGTCAATATATGGTGTATGTGGCTGTGGAATGTCATCCAGTCTTAAGATAAATATGGTATTAGCACGCACCGACAGCTCTTGCCAAAGTCACTTCATCAATCTCTATTAAGACGAGGAGTGATTTTGAAGGTTGGTGACGTAAAAGTGGATTCTCATGTATTTTTTTTCTCGCAAAACCCAGCCTATGACACTATAAAGTAATGACAGGCTTCCCTCTGAAACAGCAGGCTATTTTCAGTCCTCTAAAATCACGATCAAAATCAGCTTGTTGCACACCACACTTGTTTTACTCTAAAATCACCATGAAAATCAGCTTGTTGAACACAACGACGTTCAGTGAGTGCAGGAGTACAATTATGAGACCAGAAACCGGTACAAAAGCCCCGCTGGCAAAGATAAACGATCGGCAACTTCTCTGTATTTTTATAAAAGCTGCCGCATTTCCGTATTTAATTCACTTCGCCGGAATTAAATACGGTCAATCCGTACTGGTTGGCACCTCTGGGCCATGTAGAAACGACCTTACTCTGACACACACATGAAACTCTACATGGTTTCTTTTGACTTTTTTTGACGGCCGCACTATTTTGACGTCAAAATAGTGCTCCGTAAAGTTACAGCTGTTTTAGGATTAGGGTTAGGTTAAAGGTTAAGGTTAGGGTTTGGGTTCGAGTTAGGGATTAGCTTCAAAAATTGGAAAATGTCAAAATAATGTCAAAGAAATGGAAAGTGTGTCAAAATAATCCCTCTGTGTGTGTGTGTGTGTTTGTGTGTAGATGCTGTATGTGTTCGCGCGCGCGCGAGAGAGAGAGAGAGAGAGAGAGATGAGGTAAAAGAGGGGGTGGGGTGCTTAAAGGGCCTCATCTCTTCAATAATGGAGTGGTATCTTAGCGCGATGTTCAATTAAGCGATTTCTCCCTTTGTTTATTTTAACGTTAGTGAGATGACTCTAGGGCGCCAATGTCTTGAATAGTGAAATAAAACTTGCGTTGATCGCGAACATTTAAAAGAGGGAGTTGTAATTGCCTCATCAATTATTTATTCACTCAATAGTTGGTTTTACGTGCGAAGAAGGTTGCACTATCCTCTTCCCAATTGTTGAGCAGTGCATTCAAACTAACTCCACTTCCTCAAGGGGACGTAAGTCCAGTGCATTCAAACTAACTCCACTTCCTCAAGGGGACGTAAGTCCAGTGCATTCAAACTAACTCCACATCCTCAAGGGGACGTAAGTCCAGTGCATTCAAACTAACTCCACTTCCTCAAGGGGACGTAAGTCCAATGCATTCAAATTAACTCCACTTCCTCAAGGGGACGTAAGTCCAATGCATTCAAATTAACTCCACTTCCTTAAGGGGACGTAAGTCCAGTGCATTCAAACTAACTCCACTTTCTCAAGGGGACGTAAGTCCAATGCATTCAAATTAACTCCACTTCCTCAAGGGGACGTAAGTCCAATGCATTCAAACTAACTCAACTTCCTCAATGGGACCTAAGTCCTATGCATTCAAACTAACTCCACTTCCTCAAATGGACCAAAGTCCAATGCATTTAAACTCCACTTTCTTAAGGGAGCTTAAGTCCAATAAATTCAAACTAACTCCAATTCCTCCAGGAGACCTAAGTCCAATGGATTAAAACTAAATCCACTTCCTCAAATGGACCTAAGTCCAATGGATTAAAACTAAATCCACTTCCTCAAGGGGACCTAAGTCCAATGGATTAAAACTAAATCCACTTCCTCAAGGGGACATAAGTCCAATGGATTAAAACTAACTCCACTTCCTCAAGGGAACCTAAGTCCAATGGATTAAAACTAACTCCACTTCCTCAAGGGGACGTAAGTCCAATGAATTGAAACTAACTCCACTTCCTCAAGGGGACCTAAGTCCAATGGATTAAAACTAACTCCACTTCCTCAAATGGACCTAAGTCCCATGGATTAAAACTAACTCCACTTCCTCAAGGGGACCTTAGTCCAATGGATTAAAACTAACTCCACTTCCTCAAGGGGACCTAAGTCCAATGGATTAAAACTAACTCCACTTCCTCAAGTGGACCTTAGTCCAATGGATTAAAACTAAATCCACTTCCTCAAGGGGACCGAAGTCCAATGGATTAAAACTAAATCCACTTCCTCAAATGGACCAAAGTCCAATGAATAAAACTAACTCCACTTCCTCCAGGGGACCTAAGTCCAATGGATTAAAACTAAATCCACTTCCTCAAATGGACCTAAGTCCAATGAATTAAAACTAACTCCACTTCCTCAAGGGAACCTAAGTCCAATGTATTAAAACTAACTCCACTTCCTCAAATGGACCAAAGTCCAATGAATTAAAACTAACTCCACTTCCTCCAGGGGACCTAAGTCCAATGGATTAAAACTAACTCCACTTCCTCAAGTTGACCTAAGTCCAATGGATTAAAACTAACTCCACTTCCTCAAGGGAACCTAAGTCCAATGGATTAAAACTAAATCCACTTCCTCAAGGGGACCTAAGTCCAAGGATTAAAACTAAGTCCACTTCCTCAAATGGACCAAAGTCCAATGAATTAAAACTAACTCCACTTCCTCCAGGGGACCTAAGTCCAATGGATTAAAACTAAATCCACTTCCTCAAATGGACCTAAGTCCAATGGATTAAAACTAAATCCACTTCCTCAAGGGGACCTAAGTCCAATGGATTAAAACTAAATCCACTTCCTCAAGGGGACATAAGTCCAATGGATTAAAACTTACTCCACTTCCTCAAATGGACCAAAGTCCAATGAATTAAAACTAACTCCACTTCCTCCAGGGGACCTAAGTCCAATGGATTAAAACTAACTCCACTTCCTCAAGGGGACCTAAGTCCAATGGATTAAAACTAACTCCACTTCCTCAAGGGGACCTAAGTCCAATGGATTAAAACTAAATCCACTTCCTCAAGGGGACCTAAGTCCAAGGATTAAAACTAAGTCCACTTCCTCAAATGGACCAAAGTCCAATGAATTAAAACTAACTCCACTTCCTCCAGGGGACCTAAGTCCAATGGATTAAAACTAAATCCACTTCCTCAAATGGACCTAAGTCCAATGGATTAAAACTAAATCCACTTCCTCAAGGGGACCTAAGTCCAATGGATTAAAACTAAATCCACTTCCTCAAGGTGACCTAAGTCCAATGGATTAAAACTAAATCCACTTCCGCAAGGGGACCTAAGTCCAATGGATTAAAACTAACTCCACTTCCTCAAGGGGACCTAAGTCCAATGGATTAAAACTAACTCCACTTCCTCAAATGGACCTAAGTCCAATGGATTAAAACTAACTCCACTTCCTCAAGGTGACCTAAGTCCAATGGATTAAAACTAAATCCACTTCCTCAAATGGACCAAGGTCAAAGGCTTTGTTTACTTTTGGCTAAAAGGGGTTTGCCCTAAACCTGGCATTGTAGTTACATTACACAATAATAACGTGGGCTTTTGTTGCTGAAGCCCACCGCTAAAGTTTGAATATTCCATTTTCTTTCTCATAAGGGCTGATTTCCCCTGTTTAACGGTACGTCAATACGCTCTTAGTTCTATTAGATTATACTTTTTTGCGCTAGAGTGGTAGCTACCGGTTGCTATGAATAGGCACCAAAAACTATGGAATTTATTGATTTCAAATATAACTATTCTTTCAAAAGAGTTGATTTTTTTCACATTTTTTTCAAGGGTCAACATTCACTGTGAATGTTGAATTGATCTGTCCAGGGGGCGTGGGCAAAGTGAATCTCTGTAAAAAACAACATATATATATATATATATATATATATATATATATATAATATTTTGCTATGAGCCATCCAGTCTTTCATTACGTAATACACAAATCTGTGGAGTTTCCTTAGTTTAGCCCGCAGAGGACGAAGTAATATGCGCTTGGAAGTGGTTTAGCTTTAGGAAAATGCGCTATATAATATTATAAATACGCATTATTATTATTATTATTATTATTATTATTATTATTATTATTATTACCTAACACTTCAGCTGGAACAAGGTATAGAGTCTGCCATATTTCCTTATCAAAATAATTATTTTAATTAAATAATATTCATTTTATTGTATTGTATTTCATTATTATTAATATTATTATTATTATTATTATTATTATTATTATTATTATTATTATATTAATTTTATTAGTATTATTTATCTCTTCCGGGCCTCACTTCAGACGAACAAGGAGCCAACACTGTCCATCGTTACACATGCTCACTGTCCAACACTGTCCATCGTTACACATGCTCACTGTCCAACACGGTCTAACACTGTCCATCAACAACACTGTCTAACACTGACCAACACTGCTTAATACTGTCCAAAATCAACCCTGTCCATCAACAACACTGTACAACACTCTTAACTGTCCAACACTGTCTTACTGTCCAATACTGCCCAACACTGTCCAACACCAACACTGTCCAACACTGTTCAGCACTGTCTAACACCCTCTACCTCCGCCAGCCAATACTTACCTCTGCTCTTTCTACCCCAACTCCACACCACCGACTCTAAAGCCCTTTTTCAATCATTCCAGAATTACTCGGGATTCGAACCCCCGACGAGCGACGAGCAATCTGTTGTCAATTTGTGCCGCGGCACATCAGCGTAAATCATTTAACCCTAACGCTTCCCTCTCGCCAGACGCTGCTTTGCACTTCCGTGAACACCGCGTTAGGATTTTTATTACGCCAGGAGCCGATGAGTTAACAAGGTGATGCAAGGATATATAATTTTTTTGGGGAGTGTGCACAAGATCGACCATAAAATACTCGTCTTCCAAAAGCAATCTGCGTTGTTACAATTTACACTGTGAAACAATCACAGTTATATTTTAATTATATTTTTTTTAAAAATAAACAAGATCAGAATTTTCTAGTCCATCCTCTCACCGCCGTAGCTCTGTGCTATACCCTGGTTCCACTCCCGTTGGTGATAATGATAACAGTACAGTGGTCCTTTTTAATAATAATAATAATAATAATAATAATAATAATAATAATAATAATAATAATAATAATAATAATAATAATAATAATAATAATAATATCACGTGCTTTTTCTTCAATCGAACTCAAAAGCGCAGCGATTTGAAGAAACCCTTATTATAGAAGGGAGAAGAGAACTCAATTTGTATTTGCGACATTTAGATTGCCTGAATCCAATACAACTATTACTGAATTTGTCTGCTCATCTTAACAATGATTGCTCTGGTGGTTCAGTGTTCATTTAGCTCCATACCCTTCTATCTTAAGATGGTTATTCCAGTTTGCCAAGTCGCAAATGGCGGCTGTAGACGTTAGTTTAGTTTAGTTTTATAGATTAACGTCCCCGGACACATAAGCGTATAGGGGACGAATATGAAACTTCAATGTTCATCTTTATAGTCAATCCACTTTCCAACGGAAAGCCCGTGCTGTTAAGGCCAAATACTAGGGACTCTCTGTCTCTCTCTCTCTGTCTCTCTCAGCGATCTGCACTGTTGGTCTAAAGAATTTAGTTTAGTAACGCTCCCTTGCCATCTCCATCTTCCTATACGCTTGCGAAACATGGACCCTCACAGCAGATCTACAACAAAGAATACTAAGCATAGAGATGAGGTGCTACAGAAGACTTCTGGGCATTTCCTATACCCAGCACATCACCAACGACGAAGTCCGACAGACCATCACACAAGTCATTGGACAATACGATGATCTGCTCACAGTGGTGAAGAAACGGAAACTCCGATGGTATGGCCACGTCACCAGATCATTAGGTCTTGCAAAGACCATCCTGCAAGGCACAGGCCAAGGAAATAGAAGAAGAGGGAGACCGAAAAAGAGGTGGGATGACAACATTTGAGAATGGACTGGTTTGACACCGAGCGAAACCATCAGGGTTGCTGAGGACAGGGAAAGATGGAGTACGCTGGTTAAACGATCATCTGTGGTGCCCCTACGACCTCCGGGATAGGATAGGATAGGACAGGATAGGAACAAGACAAGCAAAAGGAACATGATACATGACATGATTATTGCTTTAGGTCCAGCGGACTCTTCCGAGCCAAATCAGGACCGGACAACCCCTGATCCGCATAAAAGATCTGCTGAAACAAACCTAGTGGTAAAACTTAAAGCTCTCCACCAGCCAGTCACTTTACAATAAAGACATCCCACGCAGGGAACGCTGAGGCTTTACTCTAATTTATCGAACCCCTGTTTACAAAAACAAAATAGAACACAAACATCATAATAAATTATCAACAAAACACATACATATAAAATGCCTACATTGCTAAATAATAACATCATAGGAAGCCATGGCAGAAAGCATCTAATATTCCCAAGCTGATCCAACAGACCTCATACACAAATAAGGAGTCTTGTCCCGGAAGAGTTTTCAAGAAAAACGGTAGATGACTGGTCTAGCGAAGAAGACGATAGTATAGCAGATTGATAGAACAGAGCAGGAATGAGAAAGAGCAAATGAGAAAGACAGCGCCAGTGGGAATTTAAAGCACTAAATTTCCAGAAAGTGGAGATACTATTTATACTGAAACCCCCGGCACCCCAACGGGGGTAGCAAAAAGAACAAGGAAGACTAATGGGCCCACAAAAGCAAAGCTTAAGGTAAGTGCTACCAATTCCGCACTGTTGCAAGAGACCGATCTGTGCGCTTAGCAAACACCACGTGACGCAGAAATATTCTTCTTTTTTGTTACACTGTTAAAACAGCTCTAATGAGCATGGTTTATGAAATGAAATAAAAGTCCTAATTGATCACAGGCGTAAGGGGGTATGAGTGAGTAGAAAAGTTTATGACACCGTCCTACATCACAACATAAGTCTTGGGGACAACGACAACAACAACACAGTGTCTTGGTAAATCGGCAAATCAATCCTCTAACCACTGAGCATCCAACACGATAACAACCCAGATGGACGCTACATTTTGCAGCACTTTCATACGTGCGCGTCCCTAACGTGCGTCGATGGCTTCATAAATAAACTGAACATCGGAAAGTTTCCAAAATGTTTGGGGAAAGTTGGAAATGAAGTGCATCGTAAGGCCAAGCGACGTAAAAGTGCCCAATTGACGCACGATAAAATAAAAATAAAATCTGTAGAAAAGCGTTTGGAAAATTTCTGTTCAACAATTAGGATGGCGTGACACAGCTGTATTAAAGCGAGGAGAGAACATTGCTCACGGTTTGACACCATGCCGCCATTTTGTCAAGCGCTGTTGCAACATCTGTCATGCTTTCTTCACCGTATACAGACAGTTGTCTTGGTTAGCGCAGATCTTCCTAGCAATGTTGGGTGGATGTGGGGATGGAAATTGGAGGCCCAGGGTTATATCCTACGGGATAAATGAATGGATGGATGGATGAATGACTGATTTGTAAAGCGCATACATATTTTCACGCCTACGGGCATGATTGCAGCGCTGGTGAGAGGGAGATAAAAACACACCCACATTCACCCCACCCACCCACACACACCCACCTCTCCCCCCACGCACACACACTCACAGAGGGCCTATTTGTATATGTAAGTCAAGTTTCAGTCTGCACACAGGATCATATCCTATCCTATCCTATCCCGTAACTCGGAGGTCGTAGGGGCACCAGAGATTATCGTTTAACCAACGTACACCATCTTTCCCTGTCCTCAGCAACCCTGATGGTTTCGCTCAGTGTCAAACCAGTCCATCCTCGAATGTTGTCCTCCCACCTCTTTTTCGGTCTCCCTCTTCTTCTACGTCCTTAGCCTGTGCCTTGCAGGATGGTCTTTGCAAGACCTGATGATTTGGTGACGTGGCCATACCATCGGAGTTTCCGTTTTTTCACCACTGTGAGCAGGTCATCGTGTTGTCCAATGGCTTGTGTGATGGTCTGTCGGACTTCGTCGTTGGTGATGTGCTGGGTATAGGAAATGCCTAGAAGTCTTCTTTAGCACCTCATCTCCATGCTTTGTATTCTTTGTTGTAGATCTGCTGTGCGGGTCCATGTTTCGCAAGCGTATAGGAAGATGGAGATGACAAGGGAGCGCAGCAGTCTTACCTTGGTATGCAGGCGGATGGTCCTGTCTTTCCAAATTTGCTTCAACCTTGCCAGGGCAACTTCAACTGCTAGATGCCGTTAACGCGTTACAGATAATGATGAGGGCGTCAATCATCGCTTCTCCTGATACTGCACTCTTAGTCTTACTTGACCTGAGTAGTGCTTTCGGCACTATTGATCGCCTTCTTCTCGTTCGTAGGCGGCACAGAGACACACATTGATCAGGTTTCTCTTTCGTGGTTTTCTTTATATTTCATGAACCGTACACAAGAAATGATTGTTGGTTAGTCTCATTCCTCCCCTACTCTTGCTCTCTTCGGAGTTCCTCAGGGATCTGTGTTAGGGCCCCTCCTGTTTTTCCTGTACACCAGAGAGCTTGCTGTCTTCGTTGAGAGGTACTCAGTCGACTATCAATTCTTCGCTGATGACACGGAGATGTATACAGCTATTCCAAAGGACCCAGATGCTGCTATATAATTAATGCTGAAAAGTGTTGTAGTGAGGTCAAAGTCTGGATGAATACAAACAGGCTTAAACTAAATGATGAGAAAACTGAAGTCTGGCTTTGTTGTCGACGTGCGAGGAGAGCTGAGGTCCCAGTTGACGGTTTGTCTGTGGGCACAGCCAACATTTCTATCTCCAAAGGCGTGAAAATTCTTGGCGTTTACGTCTGTCACTTGAAGACCGAGTCCCTCACATTGATAATACTTCCTATTTTCACATAATGTCTTTGAGTAAAATACGTCCTTATATAAACAAAGCCACCGCGTCTTTAGTTGAGATTACGCTGATTCTGTCTCGCATCGACTACTGCAACAGCCTCCTCAAGAGTCTCCCACCGACACAGGTCACTCGTATCCAACAGTTCAAAATACAGCCGCCAGAGTTGTTTCACAAGCAAGAAAACATGATCACATCACACCTAATTAGCTGACCTGCACTGGCTTCCTGTGCAAAAACGCATCCAACATAAACTTCTGTCGCTAACTCAAAACTGCCTCAAGGGGGTTGCCCCCCGACTATCAGTTCGAGCTTAATGAAATGCACATTCCTTCGAGTAGCCTAAGGTCAGCTTCTCGGACTCTCCTTCACGTTTCCAGCACCGAGTAGGTCTCTCCTTCACGTTTCCAGCACCGAGTAGGTCAAAACTAAACACTACGGACAGAACATTTCGGTCCACCGCTCCCTCTTTCTACAATGGTCTACCGGAAGAGCTCAAGGACTTAGAGGGCAGTACGTTCCGTGCCAGAATAAAGACGCCTCTTTATTAAATCCTAATTGCATAATTTTCCTGCTGAAAAACACTTGCTATCTGTGCTGGCGTTTAAGTTCAGGTTGTCATGAGTTGTTTGTGAGACTGGGGAGGAAGAATGTAATTGTCGGAGCTGTGAGAGCGAACGAGCGAGCGAGAGGGAGAGAGAGAGGGGGGTAGGAAGGAAGCAAGGGGGAATTTGTTAGCCATTGTTTATAGGATCCAGCGGAATGCAAAGAGCCGAATCAGGACCACAACTTGGTTGAAAGAGGGCTCACCCCTGGTCCGTATAAAAGATCTGCTGAAACAACCCTGATGGTAACACTGAAGACACTTCAAAAGTCGGTGACTATACAATGAAGGCATCCCATGCAGGGGACGCTGAGGCTGTACTCTAATTTATCGAACCCCCGTTTACAAAAACAAAGTAGAATATAAACATCATTATAAAATATTAACAAAACACAAACACATAAAATGCCTACACTGCTAAATAATACTACCAAAGAAAACACAAGTGACCATTTGGCAGAAAGCGTCCAATATTCCCAAGCTGACCCAACAAACCCCATACACAATTGAAGAGTTTGGGGAGAGTTTTAAAGAAAAAAGGTAGGTGACTGGGCTAGCGAAAGAAGATAGATTGTTAGAACAGAGTAGGAATGAGAATAACAAAGGAAAAAGACAGCGACAGTGGGAATTTAAAGCACTAAACGTTCAGAAAGTGGGAATACTATTTCTACAGGAACCCCCGGAACCCCAACCAAAGCGGGAAGGGGGAAAAGGGAATGAAGCAGGTCAAGGGCGGGATGGGCGATGTTTTGTGTGCTAAAGCATGTTTGTGGAGTTACGTGTGTTGTAGTGATATAGAATGCAGATATGCATTAAAACCGTCGGCGTGTTAAAAGTTTTATAATGTTGCAGCTTTTACCCAAAAATGACTGTATGTCATTTCACCACCCCCTAATGTATTCCTTTGATGGAGTATTGTAGATTAATTTGGATTGTGGAACACGCTGAGAAAGAGAGGTGGGTACTGCGTGTGTATGTGTGTAGGAGAGGGAGAGAGACAGGTAGATTGTAGGAATGACGTGTAATCTTAGCTCACCTCGTATAAGGTGTTCCTTTTTGGATTGTTTGTTTTCACCCCAGCGCCGTGATCATGCCTTTTGCGTGGACATGTTTATGCGCTTAATACATTTTGATTCATTCATTCATTTACCTCTTCGATCAACACATTGTAGCAAGCAGACCATACAATCAACATTCATGCAACCCTTTCACACAGTGACTTTTGCCAATAGAGGTGTGAGACCAGATAGCTAAACATACAGCTTAGCAAGAAGAAGAAGAAGAAGAAGAAGAAGAAGAAGAAGAAGAAGAAGAAGAAGAAGAAGAAGAAGAAGAAGAGAGAGAGAGAGAGAGAGAGAGAGAGAGAGAGAGAGAGAGAGAGAGAGAGAAAGAGAGAGAGAGAGAGAGAATTCCAGTCTGAACATTTTATTAACATGAACTATGATGAAGGATTCAGATTTTAAGCCATGGGCTTACTCCCACAACCTATCACACACACGCATGTACGCACACACTGACACATACAAACAATTATAGAAGTATGCAATTTAGATAAAAACAAATCATAAGAATTACATAATAAAAACATTTATAAGAATTACATAAATATATAAAAACCAATAATAAGAATTACACAAACACACTGCTCAAAGAGAAAGAGAGGGAGAAAGAGGGAGAGGGAGAGAGACAGAGAAGAAGAAGAAGCAGAAGAAGAAGAAGAAGAAGAAGAAGAAGAAGAAGAAGAAGAAGAAGAAGAAGAAGAAGAAGAAGAAGAAGAAGAAGAAATGTGTGAAGTGAAATGAACGTGGATTACATTGTCGACAGTGTGAGGGAAATCGCAGGCTTTCCTTGTCATTAATGTGTTAAAACCGCTGAACGAGTTCCCCAGCGCGTTAAGAAACTACTCTCTCTCTCTCTCTCTCTGTCTCTCTCTCTGTCTCTCTCTCTCTCTGTCTCTCTCTCTCTGTCTCTCTCTCTGTCTCTCCTTGTATATCTGCATGATCTATCTCTAAATATGTTGTTTTGGGTACAGTGGAAACTTTTGTTTGTAGGAATAAGGGGCGAGGAGGGGTGACGTCTTATAGTGTTTAAAGATGATGACTAAGATGATGATGAAGATGATGATGGGGGTGTGTGTAAACTACTTCATTTGTAACATAACGTTCATTTATAGTTCACCTGATTTTAATAGCATTAGTGTGTGTGTGTTTGTGTGTGTGTGTGTGTGTTGTGTGTTTGTGTGTGTGTTGTGTGTGTGTTTGTGTGTGTGCTGCATGTTTTCCATTTTAATATTAAAGGTTAGTTCTGTAAATGTGTTAAGGGCCAGATTGGAAGATTATACTACCTAATTCGTCTAAAATGTTAATCACTGATTTTTCAAAAAAAAAAGTTATATAGTGTTATATAGTTTTTTTTCTCCCTTTTCATCTTTATGATAACACACTTCCTCTTTTTCTTCTTCTTCTTTTACTTCTCCCATTAAACCATTTATTCTTCAACACAATCCCATCCTATCCCTATCCCGTAACTCGAAAGTCGTTGAGGCACCACAGACAATCGATAAAAAAGCGTACTCCATCTTTTTCTGTCCTCAGCAACCCTCAATGTTTCGCTCAATGTCAAGCCAGTCCATTCTCGAATGTTGTCCTCCCACCTCTTTTTCTGTCTCCCTCTTCTTCTGCTTCCTCGCCCCGTGCTTTGCGGGTTGGTCTTTGCAAGGCCAGATGCTCTGGTGACGTGGCCATACCATCGGGGTTTTCGTTTCTTCAACACTATCGGGGTTTCCGTTTGTTCAGCACTGCGATCATGTCATCAACACCAATGCTTTGTACCAAAGTTTGAAGCCTGGCCACCCTATTTCCACAGTCATGGAAGCTGACCGCCCATTTACAAAACCAAGCTCCCAGTTGATTGGTCAGAAGGCGCGAGATTCCTTGCATGGCCAACTGGAGCCACAGACACATGTTGACATGAAAGTCAATCACAACGACCGTGACATCCACAAACGCCTTTAAAATGACTAGCGCTCTTTCCAATACCCGTGGTTTTCACTTAGTTTCTGGTCCGCTTGGTAGCCCACACACCAAGCCGGTTTAGTGGTGACAAAGTGAAAACAGTACAACATTCCGCGGCACGCTTTGGGTGCAGGTTTTAGTTTTGAGGTGGGGGACCTAAGTCAGGGTGGTGCAATAGTGTGGTGGTTTGGCCACACTCAAGCAATGTTTGATGTTAACTTCAGGAACTGAGGATGTCACGGACGACCAGAAGTCCCCTTTATCAAACGACATCAAACCCACGCTTTGAAGGAAACACCTATATTAATAGCACGTTGACAACCCACTTACAAAAAAACCGGAGAAACAAATGACCCAATCAACAGAATGAGTACACTAGAACTACTTTTTCTTTCTTTTTTTTCCCCAAAGAGACGCAATAGCAGGCAGCCTCCATCCTTTCACTTCCCCAAAATTAATACACCAATTTTCAAAGAAAACTAACTGCGTGCAGTGGTGGGGTTCTGTCCCTTGAGATGCAGAGAAAAAATAAGTAGTCCCCCTTTCTCCAAGAGACGCAAAAGTAGTTTCCACCATTTTTTTTTCAAGGGGAAGTAACTGCTTGCAGTGGTGGACTGATGTCCCTTGAGATCGCGAGAAGGACAGTGTCAAATTGAAATCTGTCGCGCTAAATGAAAGTCGTCAACAACCCACGCTCTGTCTGGGCCTGCACCCAAGGTACTTTGTGTATTATGAAGCGAATCGCCTGTTTCGCCCCACCACCTTGTTGCGCGCTGTCTAGGAGTCAAAGTTATTAACCCCGTCACACGCATTAGGGTTCAGAAACAAATGTGCCTGATATATTATATCGACGACGAGCCATGTTTGAAGAACCAGCACGCACGCTTCTCTTTTTAATCATAAATATAGTACCGTACTTCCCCTCTCAAACAAATAAGTCGGGAGATTCCGTTTCATACGAGACGTGTATCAGAGCAAAGCTACATAACATCTTGTGATTCCAGTTGTCAGGTGTAAAACTCGCTCGTTCCTTCCAAACGGAACTTAAGTAGTGTTTACTCGTTACACGAACAGGCAGGTGATAAAGTTTCGTTTATTTATATTTAGTTTAACGTCTATTCACATCTGTAGCATTACTATCCTATCCTTTCCCGTAACTCGAAGGTCGTTGGGGCACCACAAATGATCGCTCAACCAGCGTACTCCATCTTTTTCTGTCCTCAGCAATCCTCCTGGCTTCGCTCAGTGTCAAGCCAGTCCATTCTCGAATGTTGTCCCCCCAACTCTTTTTCTGTCTCCCTCTTCTTCTGCCTCCTTGCACCGTGCCTTGCAGGATGGTTTTTCCAAGGCCTGATGCTCTGGTGACGTGGCCATACCGTCGGAGTTTTCGTTTCTTCAACACTATGAGCGTGTCATCGTATTGTCCAATGGCTAGTGTGATGGTCTGTCGGACTTCGTCGTTGGTGATGTGCTGGGTATACGAAATGCCCAAAGTATTAGTTAGCACCTCATCTCCAAGCTTTGTATTCTTCGTTGTAGATCTGCTGTGAGGGTCCATGTTTTGCAAGCGTACAGGAAGATAGGGATGACAAGGGAGCGCAGCAGCCTTACCTTGGAGTGTAGACTGATGGTCTTGTCTTTTCAAATGGGTTTCAACCTTGCCAGGGCAGCAGTTGTTTGTGCGATCTTAGAGAAGACCTCCTGTCGGGACCCATTGTCTGATACGATGGCTCCTAAATATCTGAAGCTATGCACTGTGTTGAAGGACTGGACTTTGATGTCCATGTTGATGCCATTGGTGTTGTTGGTCATCATTTTGGTCTTCTTTGCACTTATTTCCATTCCAAAGGCTTGATGAAGACTAAGCGTATTTGCCAGCATCAGACTGTTGTATTTGGTAAACTCCAAGAGTATCAGACCTTTGTCATTTGTCTCGTTGTTGCAGTGGGGTCCCCATGTGTCTTCCCAGTTGTGGTACGCATCTTGGCCAACCTTGGCATTCCAGTCGCCTTGCACTATGACTATGTCCTTCTTCGGCACATGGTTAAGGCCCATAGATGTTCAGAGAAATCCTCGACTTCGCAATCATCATAGTCTGATGTTGGGGAATAGGCCTGGATGATGGTGATGAAGAAAAGGGTTGCTCTCAGACGGATGGTAATGAGCTTACTGGAGGCTGGGCGGTAACCCATGACAGTGGCTAGAATATCTTTGTAGACTAAGAATCCAACCTCGTGTTCGGGCCTGTCATCTCTCCCGCTGAAATAAAGTTTGTGACCTTTGTCGGTCGTTGTTTCACCTAGGCCTTTCCAGGGCAGTTCGCTGATACCTAAAATGTTCCACCGATAGTGGTCCAGCTCGTGGGCCACTTCTTCTAATTTTCCCTCCCCAGTTAGGATCCGGACATTCCAGGTTCCTATGACGATATTGTCTCTCGTGCGGATCTTACTACATTGTCCATCAGTAACATACTTATTACCTCAGTCCTGGTGGCCAACGAAAGGTGCGGTCCTCGTTGACCCGGGCGACGACTGATCCGGTATGGAGTGAGTGGTTCTTTTCATCTTACTTGGCAAGAAAGAACTGGCCCAATCCTCTTCAGGCTGTTGGCCACAGCCGAAAGTGCACAGTGCAGTGTGACTCGCCTTGGCCCCCAGCACGTGGCCGTTAAACCTTTAGTAGCGTGAAGTTTTTCCGTCCTGGCAGGTGACTTCTGTGTAGAAGACTTCGCCCATTGATGCCGTGCTGAGACCACCCCTGTTAGTCGGCTCTCGCGACATGCCGGGAACCATTGTGTCTATTCTATGTAGTGCCGGAACCCACAGTAGCATTACACAAAGATGAAATAGACTTGTGCGGTGATCAGCCTATTTCAACGGGGACGCGCCACGCCGCCCTGTCCGCAAAGAGGTGAGCATTCTATATTGCGCAGATCTTTCTTCGTTTACACTATTACACAAAATTCCCTCCTTTCTTCGTTGAGGTTACTACATAGAAATTTGCCTGCCACATTACGCATCCTTTGAACAGAGCCTGATGATGGAGATCGACATCCTCAGATACCCGTTCACTGACACAGCTGTCTGTCTGTGTAAAGTAAAAGCACGAAGACGCTGAAAGACGTTAAGAAATCAATTCTATTTCAATTATTATCACGTCCCTTAAAACTCCAGGACAACAATTTTATAATGTAAAAATTCTTGATGATGTGAAGCGTCCAGCGCGCGGCGCCTCCAAGTGGAAATCTCACCCAAGAAACAGCAAGTGGAAACAATTATTTATTTTATCTTCTGAACGTTTTGCTGCATTTGGTGCGAGTCACGTCAAATTGGACAAGTATCTCTCGCATCAGAAAATACAATCATGTTACCACTGTCAATTAGTTTTTTTTTTTTTATATAAATATTTCTCTCTCTCTCTCTCTCTCTCTCTCTCTCTCTCTCTCTCTCTCTCTCTCTCTCTCTCTCTCTCTCTCTCTCTCCAATCCTTGTCAATACTGCTTTATTAAACTACTATTGTCAGAAATAATTGTAAAACTTAGGAACAACCATACACATTCTCCCCTCTGACCAATCCTCCCTCTCGCCCTAGTGTTACATTCAATTTTCTGGAAAACACACACACACACACACACACACCCGCCCGCACACACGCACACACACTCTCTCTCCCTCCGTACCTTTATGCACCTCAACCACTCCTCTCTGTACACAGTCTTTAATTTTTTTTTAAAAAATTTTTTTGGAATTACTGTGGGAACCACTCGATACCTTGACTCCCACGCAGACGGAACATCGAAGACCACCCCACATGATGCTCTCTCTCTCTCTCTCCCTCCCTCCTATATCCTTACCCCGTCTTCCTAACCCCTTTCTCCGCCGTTCCACTGGAGCCCATAAACATCGAATATCTATCTATCTTCTCCGCCGTTTCATTATAATTGTGCGAGCAATTAATCAGTACGGCTGGTGAGGACACTTGGTGCCGTGACCGCTGTGGGGAAGCAGTGACGGTTGTTAAATATTTCACCACTCGCCTACACAAGTGGCCAACAATATAAAAAAATTAAATAAAAAACCAAAGAGGCATTTGCTGTCCAAACAAAAACCTAATACAATTACATCTCACACCACCCAGCTAGCGATGGCACCGACCGTCGCCATCAGGAATGTGATGCCGTCACTTCCAGCGTGTTTGGCTTTAATCGGCGAAATGTGGCAAAAACAAGAGCGAGCGATTTGACTGGCAAAATGAAACACGGGCTCCAGTTCTTTGACAAGCCCACACCGCGCTCTTTCATCTTTTGCAACAGAAATGGCAATGGCCACGAAAGTGAGTGTCATTGCTATTGTGTGGGTTGTGGATAGGTATGTGTGGGTGCGGGGGGTGGGGAGTGGAGAGGAGGGCGTGTAGGGGAGGGAGGAAGAACCGCAATAGGTATTCCTATACCAAAGATCGCGGGTTGCACCACCATCTCCCCTCTCCCCCCCCCCCCCCCACACACTTCCTAGCGTCACTTTAGCTACGATATTTTTCAGGACCCCGAGGAATTTCTCAGGGTACTCCGGTTTCCTCCCTCCCTTCAATAATGGTTTTGGATGCAGTCAGTCTAAATTTCAAAAATAAACATCCATTCATCATTTGCTTACTGTAATAGCAATCTCTTCAGATTACTGCTCTTTCAGTTCGACTGAAGAAAAAGCGTGTGATTGTGTCCTTTATTATTATTATTATTAATATTAATATTATTATTATTATTATTATTATTATTATTATTATTATTATTATTATTATTATTATTATTATTATTATTATATAATCGTTTTTATATAGCGCAGTTCTAGCTTAAGAGCTGCTAAAGGCGCAGTCCAATACAGGATCTAACTCAAGCCGCGCCTGTGCGCCCAATTGCAACCTTCGGGCGCACGTCAGCGTGGGGGTGCCGGACGTCAGCGTGGGGGTGCCGCACTTCAGCGTGGGGGTGCCGGGGTTTTCTTGTATAAATAGTATCCCCACTTTGTGAAAATTTAGTGCTTTAAATTCCCACTGCTGCGGTCTTCCCCCTTTGTTCTTTCTCGTTCCTACTCTGTTCTATCTATCTACCATCTTCTTCGCTAGACCAGTCACCTACATGTTTTTCTTGAAAACTCTCCCCAAACTTGTCATTTGTGTATGTGTTCAGCTTAGTGATATTGAACTGAAACAAGACTCGGCGGCTTTCAATGTATTATTCACAGTTGCAACCAGGAACAATGGTCTCACTCAGATTAAACAAAACCCTGAACTCTTCTAGCCTGGAGAATAAAAATCCCCTCGTAAAGCTATATTATGAATAAACACATCACGGAAATTAAGTCAGGACTGGAAATTGCATTGAAACACGGCTCCGCGGATTTCAATTATTGACAACCTAGAACAAATGTCGGACTCAGATTAAACCAAACACTGGACTCTAGAATAATAATCCCCTCTTTAAGCTATATAATAAATACACCCATCACAGAAATTAAGTTAGTACCTGATGCAAAAATGTGTGACACCGTTAGGTAAAACTAGGATTTGCAGGACACCGTTAGATAACCTAAACTAGGATATGTATGAAGCCGTTAGATAAATTAAACTAGGATTTGTAGGGAACCGTTAGATAAATTAAACTAGGATTTGTAGGGAACCGTTAGATAAATTAAACTACAATTCCAGATACCATGTCTGTAACATAGTTGCAAAAAGCCCAGAGACTTGGTCAACGCCTTTCTCAGCTCTCTGAGCTTATCTGCGCTTCATGTAAATACTTCAAAAAACGTTCGGTTCATTAATCTCTACGCTACAAGCAAGCAATTCCTTTTTCCTTTGGCCAAAAGGTTGGTTATCGACATGATAGCAAGAAGTGATGACTTCGTGCCTCGAAAAAGAATTTCCCAGTCACATTGACAGTGCCTCGCCGATTTCTTGTTGATATAACTGATTACTAGTCTAAAAATTACAATCCTCGCCATTGTGTAACAGGGGGAGTGAGGTGCCATGTTGACAACAAAGTGCGAGGCAGCTGCTTTTTGTAAGTTTCTTTTCAAAACGTTGTTGATCTCACTCCTTCACTCCCTCTCACACTCGTTCACTGTAGCTATCAGAGACTGTCTTGTACACTTGCCTCGACGGGCTTTTGTCAAGGGAAGTTGTCAAGACAGTCTCTCTGATATTTACAGTGAATGAACGAACAATGAAGTATAACGTCTGCCTTTACTGCCCTGGCTCCCTGTCTGACAGAGGATTGATGATAAAACTGACCATTGAAGGTTGACGTCCACACCCACCTTTGGCGATAGTGCAGGCGGGTGGAAAGGGGGAAGGAGAAGGGAGGGATGGGGAGATAACCCCCAAAGGGAAGAAGGAAGTACGGACCTAAACCAACACTAGAACCACAAACCAGCAATCATTCTGCGAAGAGGGACAAAGGAAATACAGTCACTTTTTTTCCTAAAATAAAGAGAACAGCTAGCATTGAAACTTTACAATAATAAAATCATGATAATACAATAATAATTATTTACACCTTTCTCTTGCCTACCACTGGATTCGAACACGAGGCATCTGTGTGCCAAGCGAAAGCTCCATCACTGAGTGGGGTCAGTTACTGCGACGACGTCTGCATCAGACAGACAGCTGCTTGCGAAGGACAACAACTGTCAGCAAGGCTGTACTGCAATGCAATGCATGTGAAGGGATGGGAAAGACAGATGTGGACTCCAGTACTGACCGATGGCGTCAACCTTGCAAGGACCACCCCCTTCCGGAACACAACTTCTAACCTTAAACAACAAAGTCTCCAAATTAACAAACAAACCCGCCTGGCGGCCGCGTTGGTCTTTCCATTTAAGAGAACACAGATTGTCTAACAATAACATATGCCTTGTGGTCCAACATACTGTAGCATATTTCTTCTTCTTCTTCTTCTTCTTCTTCTTCTTCTTCTACCTTCTTCTTCGTCTTATTTATTATCTTCTTCTTATCTGTCTTCTTTTTCTTCTTTTCCTCCTCCTCCTCCTCCTCCTCCTCCGTCTTATTTATTATCTTCTTCTTATCTGTCTTCTTTTTCTTCTTTTTCTTCTTTTCCTCCTCCTCCTCCTCCTCCTCCTCCTCCTCCTCCTCTTTCTTCTTCTTCTTCTTCTTCTTTTTCTTCTCAACCGATTATTGTAATTGTCCAAAACAACATGTTTTTTGTTTGTTTTTGTAACGGTAATTTCCAAACAGAAATCCGCCAGCTACTATGATTATTGGACAACTTTGTTGAAACAAATATAAATATGCCTTGTTCGCATCACACCCTTCCTCTTCCCCACTCTTACACACATACACACACGCACACACACACAGAGCCGCTCATCTATTCAGACTCACACACGGCCACACTGGTAATAAGTCGTACTTGTGATGATTGTCAAGGCCCAAATTTGCCTAAAGAGACCGGAGCGGGTTAAACCCAGAGAGACTAACCAACGGCATAGTACTAAGGCCTAGTTGGGCAATCCCACAAACTAATGTAAAACACGTCTTAAACCTCTTCGCTCCCAGGCATCTAAACTAGCAACTCGGAGCTTCTTGCTTGAGGCTACATTTTGTGCAGTTGACAAGCTGGTGGAGATACAATGCGTCCTGTATACAAACATTTCATGAATGTTTGCAAGCTTAACATCACCAATATTACGGAGCAGTTCAAGGAGGTCACTGAAACACATCAAACCTAGATTAATCAAACGTCTACTACTTTCTCAAAGGCAGCAAGTGGGCGGCTTCAGTAAGACCCTGTATCAGCCAGCGCCTTGAGCAGCCCTTCAGCTGGAAAAGCGCTATATAAGATCGATTATTTACTGCAGTCTGGAACTTGATCAATTATTTAAATATAATCACAATTACCAAACACCGGCCCCAGCGGAATGTTTATAGCGTTACAGACTAGAAGAACAATAGCTAAGTAGTAGAATACATAACTCCTGATGAACACAACTCATACCGGTCCAACCTAGACAAAGGCTTCACTGTAGTACTCGGCATACCATTACTTAAAGTAATAAATGGTTTAAAGGAAGGCAATACGACGCTCCAGTATACCCGCCACATCATTAGGATTAATATGTCTCGGAAAATCTGCATAATTGTATTCACATCCAAAGCACAATGGTACCTCGGAGATCAGTACTGAAGTTCAGAATCCAGCAGATTAGTAGATTTGACTATCTTACACTTACAGCAAAAGCCTGAGAAGCCAGTTTAGGGACCTTTTGTACTTGGTGAAAGCGACTTCGTTTCGTGGTCGGGAACTACTTTTCTGTCAGCGACCTCAGCAATTTATGCAGATCATTAGTATGCAAAAGGTAAAAGGTCACGAACTTAGTGGAATACGGTCGGCGTGGTGTCGTGAAAATGGGCATTTCCACGAAGACTATTTCATACTGACCACTCCACAGATATCAAGTTAACGATTTCAGCTCTAATCATTTGGACAGAAATCCAGTTAGTATGCAAAAGAACGGCTTATTGCTTTCAGCTGACGCTTTCGAACCCCTATGGGGGCCTCAATTCAGCTGCTGCTTCGCGCGATTATCCACACTGCGCGACAACAGAAAAGTGTTAAATGATGCAAAGTACACTTAATAAAAAAAACGTGGTCGCCCTTATTCATTCTGTTCCCTCCCACCGTCTACAATGGATTCCTTTAACAAAGGACAATGGTTAAGACTTACTCATTACCGCCAATGACGGCTGTAGTGCCCATACAATCGTCGCGCTCACCTTTAAGGAGGGAGGTTTCGTTCACCACGGGACGGCTACCAGAACGTACACCAGAGCTGTAAGAAATAGTGACATTTGGACAGGGGATAATCCGATGGAAGTTTCACGCTAATGTAGCCAGCGTCACGGTGCGGTGTATCTACAGCTATAGGTCCATTATAGTATGTGATCACACCCCCTTCGCTTGGCGTCAAAAATGGGCCACTCAAAGTGAAAACCTACCACAATGACTACTCCATAATATAATCGATATCGCGATCAAGGCTATTAAGGCAAAATTCCATATATATCGTCTCGGCTCCTTCCTTCCTCACCAATTTGGAGACCTTCGCCCTCCAAATGGCATTAACTGGGGCTCGGGGGCAATGCAAGATGAAATATATGAGCACGTGCATCCTAAAATCACTTTACTTTAACTTGACGCCAACTTTAGCCAGCAAGTTTCCACTACAGCAAACTTAAAGGCCCGTATGAAGTCAACATTTAGGTTTGGGAAGGCACTTGGCCCACCACAGTTGGAAATTCAGGTCAATTAACGTCCATCTTCCATCCTCCCCACGCTCATCCTCCTACACACACACACACACACACACACCCACACTTATATAGGTCATTTAGGAATTGTTTCCCCCTACAGCAACGTTAAAAGTCTGTGTGAAGTCAAATGTAGCGTTAGGAATTGGCTTGCCAGTAAACACACTGTGGACATTCACTGTCACATCACTTACCATTCCACCGCAACGCACGCACACACACCCTCGCTCACTAGCACGCACAAGCGCCAAACCGCAAAACAAGACCAGAAATATGTAAGACCCAAGAAATGATCGGTGTGGCGTCTGGCTTACACTTCATCCTACATCTTTCAGTGAAATCAACCCACCCACCCTCCCCCAGCGGTCACATTAAATTCCATGGGAACCTTGGATTGTAACCCGCGACCTGTGGACTTATAACAGGGCTCTCTATTTATTTCACTATTCTGTCAATCCCTACCCTTACCTCTCACGTCCACCCTACACCATCTCTATCTTAACCTCCTCCCACACCACACAGCCCACCCTACCCCAAGCCCACGTCACCAACTACTTCTCTCCTACCGCCCAAAAACTGCCAACGTAAAATGAAGACACGTTTTCAGCGTCAGTGTGCAATGAACGACAAAAACGTTACAAAGTTCGCCGTCTTAAATTTATCGATTCAAATTTCCATACAATCTCCACAGTCAGACCTGTAATCCAAGCATTAAATGATGATCCCATGTCTTCTCTGTATGTGTGAGTGTGCGTGTGTGTGTTTGTGTGTGTGTGTCTTTTTATACTAAGAAGAAGAAGAAGACCTTTAAATTGCGTGCATATTACTCAGATGTAGTGATTCGAGGAGGAGAAGGAAAAGAAGAAGAAGAAGAAGAAGAAGAAGAAGAAGAAGAAGAAGAAGAAGAAGAAGAAGAAGAAGAAGAAGAAGAAGAAGAAGAAGAAGAAGAAGAAGAAGAAGAAAACCTGTCATCACATCTATGGAAGGCATCAATATCTTCCAAACTGAACAGGACCAAATGTATTGCGTATCTTCCCCAGGTCTCACAAAAAACCGAGAGGATGGAACTGTGGTGATTTGCTGTAAAATGTTTCGTGGTTCTCCACCTTGGAATGTCAGTCATCCAAGTACTAAAGACTGGCTAGTTTGAACTTAACCTCGATACAATAGCACTACGATCTACAAAGGAAACCAAAGTTCAATCTAAAGATAGCCCAGCCCTGGGTGGACTGGAGTGCTTGTTGTGCGACGTTTCGGGTCTTAATCACTACGCTAGCTGGCTGGGCACTCTATTAGCCTGTAGCAGATGCTAATGTTGTGCTCCTGACAGCTCTTACGCTGCACAACTGCTGTCACGTGAGCGGTAATGGGGCGGCATTTTAAAAACCACGTGGACTCCACAAGAGCAATTGACAGCGCCATGGATTGGTTAAATTAACGCAAAGCAGCGGGGTTTTTCTTCTGTTCTTTTGTTTCGGTGGCGTCTTGTGATTTCGTTCAAATGCCAGAACTTTTCTTCTTCTTCTTCTTCTTTCACGATCTTGTTCCTCTTCCTTGTAGTTAGTTCTTCTTGGGATTTTCATCATCCCCCCCCCCTCCCCAACCCATCCCCACTTTCTTGTTCTTCTTTCGAGTTTAATTCTTATTGTTTTTCCACCCTTATTTTCGTTCTTCTTTGGACCCACCGTCGTAACTCAGTCACACACACAGTGGTACAGCGATCACCTGGCACACCACCATAACTCAGTGGTACAGCGTTGACCTGGCACACCTCCATAACTCAGTGGTACAGCGATCACCTGGCACACCACCATAACTCAGTGGTACAGCGTTGACCTGGCACACCTCCATAGCTCAGTGGTACAACGTTGACCTGGCACACCTCCATAGCTCAGTGGTACAGCGATCACCTGGCACATCACCATAACTCAGTGGTACAGCGATCACCTGGCACATCACCATAACTCAGTGGTACAGCGATCACCTGGCACACCACCATAACTCAGTGGTACAGCGTTGACCTGGCACACCTCCATAGCTCAGTGGTACAACGTTGACCTGGCACACCTCCATAGCTCAGTGGTACAACGTTGACCTGGCACACCTCCATAGCTCAGTGGTACAACGTTGACCTGGCACACCTCCATAGCTCAGTGGTACAACGTTGACCTGGCACATCACCATAACTCAGTGGTACAGCGATCACCTGGCACACCACCATAACTCAGTGGTACAGCGTTGACCTGGCACACCTCCATAGCTCAGTGGTACAACGTTGACCTGGCACACCTCCATAGCTCAGTGGTACAACGTTGACCTGGCACACCTCCATAGCTCAGTGGTACAACGTTGACCTGGCACACCTCCATAGCTCAGTGGTACAACGTTGACCTGGCACATCACCATAACTCAGTGGTACAACGTTGACCTGGCACATCACCATAGCTCAGTGGTACAACGTTGACCTGGCACACCACCATAACTCAGTGGTACAACGTTGACCTGGCACATCACCATAACTCAGTGGTACAACGTTGACCTGGCACACCACCATAGCTCAGTGGTACAGCGATCACCTGGCACATCACCATAACTCAGTGGTACAACGTTGACCTGGCACATCACCATAACTCAGTGGTACAACGTTGACCTGGCACATCACCATAACTCAGTGGTACAACGTTGACCTGGCACATCACCATAACTCAGTGGTACAACGTTGACCTGGCACATCACCATAACTCAGTGGTACAACGTTGACCTGGCACACCTCCATAGCTCAGTGGTACAGCGTTGACCTGGCACATCACCATAACTCAGTGGTACAACGATCACCTGGCACATCACCATAACTCAGTGGTACAACGTTGACCTGGCACATCACCATAACTCAGTGGTACAACGATCACCTGGCACACCACCATAACTCAGTGGTACAGCGATCACCTGGCACATCACCATAACTCAGTGGTACAGTGTTGACCTGGCACATCACCATAACTCAGTGGTACAACGTTGACCTGGCACATCACCATAACTCAGTGGTACAGCGATCACCTGGCACATCACCATAACTCAGTGGTACAACGTTGACCTGGCACATCACCATAACTCAGTGGTACAGCGATCACCTGGCACACCACCATAACTCAGTGGTACAGCGTTGACCTGGCACACCTCCATAGCTCAGTGGTACAACGTTGACCTGGCACACCTCCATAGCTCAGTGGTACAACGTTGACCTGGCACACCTCCATAGCTCAGTGGTACAACGTTGACCTGGCACACCTCCATAGCTCAGTGGTACAACGTTGACCTGGCACACCACCATAACTCAGTGGTACAACGTTGACCTGGCACATCACCATAACTCAGTGGTACAACGTTGACCTGGCACATCACCATAACTCAGTGGTACAGCGATCACCTGGCACATCACCATAACTCAGTGGTACAACGTTGACCTGGCACATCACCATAACTCAGTGGTACAGCGATCACCTGGCACACCACCATAACTCAGTGGTACAGCGTTGACCTGGCACACCTCCATAGCTCAGTGGTACAACGTTGACCTGGCACACCTCCATAGCTCAGTGGTACAACGTTGACCTGGCACACCTCCATAGCTCAGTGGTACAACGTTGACCTGGCACATCACCATAACTCAGTGGTACAACGTTGACCTGGCACATCACCATAACTCAGTGGTACAGCGATCACCTGGCACACCACCATAACTCAGTGGTACAACGTTGACCTGGCACACCACCATAGCTCAGTGGTACAACGTTGACCTGGCACATCACCATAGCTCAGTGGTACAACGTTGACCTGGCACATCACCATAACTCAGTGGTACAACGTTGACCTGGCACATCACCATAACTCAGTGGTACAACGTTGACCTGGCACATCACCATAACTCAGTGGTACAACGTTGACCTGGCACATCACCATAACTCAGTGGTACAGCGATCACCTGGCACATCACCATAACTCAGTGGTACAACGTTGACCTGGCACATCACCATAACTCAGTGGTACAACGATCACCTGGCACACCACCATAACTCAGTGGTACAGCGATCACCTGGCACACCACCATAACTCAGTGGTACAGCGTTGGCCTGACACACCACCATAGCTCAGTGGTACAGCGTTGACCTGACACACCACCATAGCTCAGTGGTACAGCGTTGACCTGGCACACCACCATAGCTCAGTGGTACAGCGTTGGCCTGGCACACCGATGATCCAGGTTCCAATCCCGTGTTGGCCTACATTTAAAATTTTAAAAATGGCAATTTTTCACTGCCCGTCTTTAGCAGTATGATTACTCTGGTGGTTCAGTGTTTATATAGGTCCCTACCCTTGTTCCCTGGGATGGTTATCCCCTTCTGCCATATCGCCAATGGTGGGTGTAGACTTTAAACGTGTATGTTCGTTCTCTTTAGTTTTTTTTTTGTTCTTTTGGACTTCTTTCTTTATAAATCTTCTTACCTTTTTTCTTCTTTCACATCCTCCTTTTTCTTCTTCTTTCCAAAACGTCTAGTGCATTTGCTGTCCGATGGACTCAAACGTTCTTATTTTCTTGTTACCTACAAAAATTACCTTCTCTGGTTGTTTTAACAAGCGCTGTGTCGTTCATTCATTCCTCGACTTTCTTCTTCTACTTCTTCTTTCAAAATTCTTCGATCAGATGTCATTCTTTCGTCATCTAATACCTTAATTCAATCTAACCCAATGAAGGGGAAAATCTTCCCCACTGACATAGCCTTTAAATGGAGTTTGCAGGCTAATCTGAGCCTGTCACCAGTCCCTCCCTCCCCTATCCCCCCTCCTCTTCAACCCCACAGCCCAAAACGATCGGGTTCTTTAGCATGCTGATAGAGCGACACAGAAGAAGAAAGGCGAGACAAGGTCAAAAGGGTTTATTGCACAGCTCTGACTCAAGGGAGACAACCTCGCTGTCGCCAAAACCTTCTTCTAAAAGCCATCGCCTTATATGTCACTGCCGTCAACTAACGTTCTTAACGACGTCAACAAGGAGATTGTTTATATTTGAAATGTCCTTCACATTAAATCCACTTTATTTGGTTCTGATATTTTTGTTCACAAACATAGTTTTAATGATCATAGTTCAACTTTAAATAGTTGGATTTTATTATATATGATGTTTACGTGACCAGCGTGAGAATGACTGCGTGGTCTACAATCACATATTATGTGAACAGACGCTACTATAAATGAGTGAAGTGAATTAAAACCTGGTCCCAAACACTGTGTGATGTCAACAACGCACATTGTAGCACATAGGCACCGTGGTACAAGGCTCGCCCGGCGGGCTGCAAAACCTGGGTTCCAACCTCCACGATGCCAGTCGATTTGTATGACTCTTTATACATACGAAGCTTTACTTCTCCACTTCCCTTTGTCGCCGAAACGACAGATTAAACACACAAAAACCCCCGGTCACTCTCTCAAACAAAACAAGGCAGGAATCCGGATTGAACCAAACACCCTTACTGAAATCGACCAGGATCGGGGCAAGGGTTGATGGCGGTTTACTGTGCGCTTTGTGAGCACAAGTTCGCGCCTCTGGCGGTTGGAAGTGTTAGATCATGATTTAGGCCAGATCATAGAGCCTCTCTTTGAGATGGTGAATGCGCTATGTATGTAACACAAGTCTTCCTCTAACCATTGTTTTCCTACACCTATTTTAAAAGCTGTCCACACCACAATATAATATTTTTTATATTGTTTTAAAATTAAAAGCGAACGGATTTTAACAAATGTAATTCTAAAAAAGCATGGGCTAATTTAGGGTGAGAGAGAGAGGGGGTGGGGGTGAGGGGGAATAAATACACAAAAAAGTCACAGGCATAAGCACAGGAAATGTAAAGGTGCAGATCAAAAGATGAAGAGGGTCATGCTCTGAACCAGAGCTCAATGCCTGTCGTTTCCTATTCTTTCGGATAGCTGTAGTAGCTAGCTGAGGAATCTCCGCACAACGCGTTCCTTTCTAACACTCAACTCTCCCTTTTCATCTGTGTGTGTGTGTGTGTGTGTGTGTGTGTGTGGGTGGGTGGGTGTGTGTGTATTAAAACCTTTGGCAGAAGAAAATGGAGATAGACCTGTCCGTATATTCTCTCTCCTTCAATTCTTTTCTTCTTTTCTATTTTCTTATACTCTCCCTCTCCCTCCCTCTCTCTCTCTCTCTCTCTCTCTCTCTCTCTCTCTCTCTCATTTTCTTATTTTTTAGTCTTTTCTTCTATTTTCTCTTTCTATAATGTTCTTCTTTTCTTGCATTCTATCCTCTGGCTTTCTATTCTTTGACTTCCCGGAGGAGATCTATGTCCACAATGGTGTCATGAAACTCAAATTCCAGCTCCTTAGGCGAGAAAACTACAATTCGTCTTCTTCCCCTCCTCCTCATTTCTCTCTCTGTCTCTCTCTCTCTCTCTGTCTCTCTCTGTGTCTCTGTCTCTCTCTGTCTCTCTCTCTGTCTCTCTCTGTCTCTCTCTCTGTCTCTCTCTCTGTCTCTCTCTGTCTCTCTCTCTCTCTCTCTCTATCTCTCTCTCTCTCTTTCTTTCTCTTTCTCTCAATTCAAAATATATTTTATATTTGTTCTTTGCTTTTCCACAGTGCTGACAAGTAAGAGAGCGTCACAGTGCAAGTAAGGGTGTTGAAAGGAGGTGTATTGCTGCACATCTGTACACTACAGTTCCTCTGGCCTAAACCTTATTAAAGGTTGGGATCTATCGGCTGACATTTAAACACCAGTTAGGCGTTATTTACAAATTTTTCCCAATTAATTTTTGTAAGTGTGTGTGTGTGTGTGTGTGTGTGTGTGCGCGCGCGTGTGCGGGTGTGTCTGTGTATGTCGTTGCTGTTGTTGTGGTTTGGAACAACTCTATGACAGTCGTAGTAACAGACGGGGGAAGTGTCAGTGTGTGCAGTGCAGGGTTCGTGGTTGGTTGTTTAGTCTGTTACAATGTGTCGAGCAACTAACACACACACACATACGGGAGAGCTCTTATCGGCAAACAATATAACCAACAAAATGAAATTTGCAACTATTTTTTTAATGTTTATTTTGACGAAAGGCTATGTATTTTCTAAAGGTGTAGTGCAGGTATGACAGGAATGATGAACGGATTGAGCGCCTGCGGTTTAACCACAGTGGAGCAAATCCCTTGTGCAATGTCACTTGGTGGAATAAATTCTGCATTCGGTTGTTATTTTTGTTTTCTTTAAACCGTGCCTACATTTATTAAAGAAAATGACAGGGGGAAAACATATACATTAAGACGGAAAATGTGCTATATGGAAAACAATCCACAATTCTAAATCAAATACACAATCTCAAACCCAAAGCATTGCGTTGGATGCCTCCTCCTCCTCCCCCCCCCCCTCTCTCTCTCTCTCCCTCCTTTTCTATTGCCTTCAATTATAAAAATTTTAAACAAAATATAATAATAATATTTTAAAAATAAAAAATAAATAAAACAAATAATAAAAGGAAAGGTTAAGTTAAACCCGGATGTCAAAAGGGGACGTAAATGAGAAGTGCTTTATCCAGGCTCCCCGATGTCGCAGAGGTCAACACAACGATTGCGTCACTCAGTTGTCAATAGAAGAGGTACGATCACAGAACAAAGATCCAGGCACCGTGTCATGAGCCATCTCTTTCACATCGTCTGCAACAGTATTCATCTCCTACATCCTAATCCTTCTTTATCGTCTTTCTCACTCCTCTTCGTCTGCTTCGTTCTCCTTCTTTTAACCTCTTCTCCTCTTAATCCTCTTCTTCATTCCTTTATATTATCATTAATGTATCCCTCTTCTTTTATTAATGTCCTACAATCTTCTGTTTATTATCATTAACGCTCTTCTTCTTTTTCTTCTAGAAGTTTTCCTTGTTCTTTTACTTCATCTTCTGTCTTTTGTGGCGGCTTTCTTCTTCTTCTTCTTCTTCTTTTCTTTATTTCTGTGTTTTTCTTTTCTTTATTTCTGTTTTTCTTTTTACTCTCTCTCTCTCTCTCTCTCTCTCTCTCTCTCTCTCTCTCTCTCTCTCTCTCTCTCTCTCTCTCCTTCTTTTGTTTTTATTCATATCCTATCCTTCCTATCTTAGCCCGTAACTCAAAGATCGTTGGAGCACCACAAGATGATCGTTTAACCAGCTTACTCTATCTTTCTCTGTTCTCAGCAACCCTGATGGCTTCGTTCAGTGTCAAACCAGTCCATTCTCGAATGTTGTCCTCCCACCTCTTTTTCGGTCTCCCTCTTCGTCTGCCTCCTGGCACCGTGCCTTGCAGGATGGTTTTTGCAAGGCCTGACGCTATGGTGACGTGGCCATACCATCGGAGTTTCCGTTTCTTCATCACTGTGAGCGGGCCATCAAGTTGTTCAATGGCTTGTGTGATGGTCTGTCGGACGTTTTTCTTCATTCATTCATTATTTCTTTCTTCTTCTTCTTCTTCTTTTCTTTCGTTCTTTGTTTTTCTTATTCTCTCTCTCTCTCTCTCTCTCTCTCTCTCTCTCTCTCTCTCTCTCTCTCTCTCTCTCTCTCTCCTCTTCTTCTTCTTCTTCTTCTTCTTCTTCTTCTTCTTCTTCTTCTTCTTCTTCTTCTTCTTCTTCTTCTTCTTCTTCTTCTTTCTTTCTTTTTCATTAATTCATTCATTATTACTTTCTTCTTCTATCCTCATCCTATTATTTTCCTTCTTAAGTATATATATTCTTCTACCTTCTTCTAAGATGTTTCTACACCTTTTATTTTAGTCTTCTCCTGTTTTGCTTCCCTTGATCCATTCACTTCTATTTTGTCTTCTTTCTTTCATTCATTCTTTTCTCTTTCCTTCCTTTCTTTTCTTTCTTTGTTTTTCCACCTACCTGTCTTCTTTTTTTGTTCATCTTTACGTTTCTTTTCCTGTTATTTTCTGTTCTTTTCTATCTTACTGTCTTACTTTCTTCCACCATTTCTTCTTTTCTTCACTTTCTTTTCTTTATGTCTGTCTTTAATCAATCAATCAATCAATCAATCAATTAACTACTTAGATGAAAGGGGGCAACGCCAAAAGTGTCCCTTCAAACAGTGACCCTGAAGCACAAGTCCTATTGTGATCGTCCCTGGTTCCATCTACCAGCGACCACTCCCTAAATTCAGCCCCATTTCAAAGCAAATTAAATTCACCGTTTTTGTATAGCGCAAGTACTACCTTCAAAGTCAAGTTTTGATTGATTGATTGTTGCTTTTAGGTCCAGCGGACTCTTCCGAGCCAAATCAGGACCGGACAACCCCCGATCCGCATAAAAGATCTGCTGAAACAACCCTAGTGGGAAAATTGAATGCCCTCCACCGGCCAGTCACTTTACAATAAAGACATCCCACGCAGGGGACGGCTGAGGCTTTACCCCAACTACTCGAACCCCCGGTTACAAAAACAAAATAGAATACAAACATCATTATAAATTATCAACATGCCTACATTGCTAAATACTAACATCATAGGAAGCCCTAGTGACCACCCGGCAGAAAGCGTCCAACACTCCCAAGCTGATCCAACAGACCTCATACACAAACAAGGAGTCTTGTCCAGGATGAGTTTTCAAGAAAAAAGGTAGGTCATTGATCTAGCGAAGAAGAAGATAGTATAGCAGAGTGATAGGACAGAGCAGGAATGGGAAAGAGTAAATGAGGAAGACAGCGACAGTGGGAATTTAAAGCACTAAATTTCCAGAAAGTGGGGATACTATTTATACTGAAACCCCCGGCACCCCAACGGGGGTACTGTTGCCGCAGTGAATTGGTCATGTCTACAAAGTCAAGACAGGTTTTCAACTGGGGCTTTCACTTTTCCCTTTATAGGTTAGAACAATCTACAGTGGCAAGATTGCTCATGACCCCAAGGGGTTCAAAGTCAAGTAATTGATCGTTAAATAGGGCTGACGGTGTGCGTAATTGTGTGTGTGGGACTGAGTAAGGAATGTAACGGCCTAGTAATCAGCGGAGCATGAACAGCCTGACGATCGTATTGTGAACACTTACTGTTTGGGATGAGAGTATCCACCAACGTCTAGTCTGTGCCCGCACGATTCCATCGCATGGACACTAAAGATCCTGACGCTCATGTCCTAGACGGGTGAGTGCCACAGACACAAATACACCCAGTAAGCACTAGATCCCTCCTCCCCATTCCCGCTCGCCCATGGTGGTGCTCAGTCATCTGGGTGTCAGACCATGCGCCCGAAGGTTGCAAGAGGGCGGCTTTGGGCGTCTTGAGTTAGGTCCTGTGTCGGCCAGCGCCTTAGGGCGCGTCCACATGACAAGCTTCGAGCGAAGCTTTGAGCTGCGCTTCAGCTGCGCTGCGAAAAGTCTAACTAGAATTACTGTAGAAGCGTCCACACCACGAGCGGTAGCCGCGCGGCTATTGCTAGCTTCGAGCGGCGGTAATATTCTCGGCATTTATCGACGCTCGAAGCTCAAGCGGTGGTTTTGGGTCCTTGACCTTGATTGGTTTTGTGTCCTTGGCCTTGAATCAGTCTTCTTACCACCCTTCGCTTACGGAATCAGAGAACTACAAAATTGATTGATTGATTGATTGTTGCTTTAGGTCCAGCGGACTCTTCCGAGCCAAATCAGGACCGGACAACCACCGATCCGCATAAAAGATCTGCTGAAACAACCCTAGTGGGAAAATTGAATGCCCTCCACCGGCCAGTCACTTTACAATAAAGACATCCCACGCAGGGGACGGCTGAGGCTTTACCCCAACTACTCGAACCCCCGGTTACAAAAACAAAATAGAATACAAACATCATTATAAATTATCAACAAAACACATACATATAAAATGCCTATAGTGCTAAATAATACATCATAGGAAGCCCTAGTGACCACCCGGCAGAAAGCGTCCAACACTCCCAAGCTGATCCAACAGACCTCATACACAAACAAGGAGTCTTGTCCAGGAAGAGTTTTCAAGAAAAAAGGTAGGTCATTGATCTAGCGAAGAAGAAGATAGTATAGCAGAGTGATAGGACAGAGCAGGAATGGGAAAGAGCAAATGAGGAAGACAGCGACAGTGGGAATTTAAAGCACTAAATTTCCAGAAAGTGGGGATACTATTTATACTAAAACCCCCGGCACTCCAACGGGGGTACTGTTGCCGCAGTGAATCTGTCATGCCTATAAAGGAAAGACAGGTTTTCAACTGGGGCTTTCACTTTTCCCTTTATAGGTTAGAACAATCTACAGTGGCAAGATTGCTCATGACCCCAAGGGGTGAACTACAAAATAAGAGATTGTGGCAGAAAAAACAAAAAGATTTTCGAACAGGGAGGTTTGAGCAAAGCTGTTTCAGGAGGTGCCTAAAATGGCAAGGCACTCAAGTTAGTGATCGAGTGAAGATGGTTATAAATTTTATAATAAAATGACCAATTGCTCTTTTCGTATAGTATAGGCCTAATTGACAAAATTGCAGCTTTATCATTTGTGCCATGGCCATTGAACAATAATAGTTCCCAGTAAGTGCTTTTTTTTCTTTATTATGTTTTAACACTATTTGTTGCAAATAAAATACAGATCTAGATCTATTAAGCGAATTCACATTTGATGTTTTCACTCAGATTTAGAACCGTGCTTATAGTCCCAAATTCAACCTAGATTTAGATCTGGATTTTATAAATAAAAAATAAATAAAAGGGCTATGATGGTAAATTATCAATGAACGCTTATGATGTAGGTATTGTGTGTTTGATGGCAGCCAATTTACAAAAATATATAGTTAACGTTTTAACTTGGGTTTATTTCTTTGTAGGGGTGGGGGGAGGTGGGGGGAAACAAGAGAGAGAAAAGGGGAAGGCTGAACAGTAAATGACCAACATTTGGGTGGAGTGCATGATTGCAGGTCCATCTTTTTTAAATCTGCACCCTTTGTTTTATTTTTTTTTTTGAAAATAGTACATTCCATATTGATCTTAAAAGAAAAGTGACCAACTTTAGATTTAAAATCACAAGCTTTGTGACGTATATGAACATTGTGGGAAAACTAAAGTCACGAGTCTCATCCTTCATTATCACTGCCGTCAGTTAGTTCAGCAAAGTTATATTAACTGTAGTTTTCCTGCCAGTTCACTGCACCTACCCTGACAAAATACTCAACCAGCTGTTCTCTCACCCTTGCTAAGTATTGTCCAGTACGACCTGAGTAACACCCCATCCACCCGTCTGTCCTGTTCGCCACGGACTTGAGTATCATCCCAGATCTCCGTGTCCTTTTTTATATCAGCGACCTCATGATGGATGACTGCATTGTGCAAGGCAACAGTGCTAGCACAATGTTGTCAGCAGTGGTCACGTTGTGCAGATTGCTGTTTTCAGCACTTACCATTTTCCAGCAAGCGCTACAAACCCGCATTCTACACAACGGCTTGCCGTAGAATGGCGATAATTGAAGATGATATCGACTGTGTTGATGTGTGTTATTAGGTATGGCTTTTGCGATAGGCTGGGTTACCTACCCAAAAAATAGGAAAGGTGAATGTTGGTATTTGGTAGTGGGACATATTTACTGTATTCCCTTCAAGGCAGAGTTTCATCTGAAACCTGGAAAATATTCCATCACTCTCTTTCCCGTAGGCTCCAACTTCAGCAGAAATAAATTTTAGTTGCGGGTCTGCAACGCCTTGCAAAACCACAGATAATAAACTTTTGAACGACAGCTAGCATCACGCTCGCAAGCAGCTAGCTGTAACAGCTTGTCATGTGGCCACCCAAGCTGTCGCCGAGCTTACAGCCAGCTCTGCAGCTAGCGAGCTGCTAGCTTTTTGACGCTTTTGGTGTGGCCACCCACCGCTCAAAGCTCAAAGCTCGTCCAACGCTACGCCACCGCTAGCTCAAAGCGCAGCGCGTCATGTGGACGCGCCCTAAAGCAGCTCTTGAGCTGGAAAATCGCTATGCAAGAAAGATTAAAGAAATAAATAAACTCTCTGTATAAGCTTTGTGCGGCGGATAACCATGTCGAAGGTCCACCCTACTATAGACGTGGACCGTTAACAAGGGCCAAAGGGAAATAACTGCAGCAAAGTCCAGCAACACTGAGCGACATTTGGACGTGAGATAACCCGGTCAGTTCTACTCTAATGTAACGAGCAGCTACGTCCTTCATGATTGAAATCTGTTTCAGGAATGACGTGCTACTAACTCAACTATCTGCAAGCCCAAAATGTTATCCAAATGGGATCGGCCAATGTTTACATACAGCGCGAAACGTCTTTACTAAATGGAGAAGCGCAATGACTTTGGCCTTTGACGAAATACCAATAACAATGATCTGGATCACATGCTTAGCAGTAGTTCAAAGTATTCGCAAGGTGACCTGGTCGATTTTGGTTGAGCTATACTTGAGTTCATGCCCAAAGTGCATTTTGAACACACACAAAAAAGCGAAATTGGGATGGACGGACCGGACGAATGACCGAGCGTTCGATAACCGTACTGCTTCTGATGACCCGTGATTTCAAGTACCTGTATACCAAAACTCGTCAAAATCGTTTCAGCCGTTTTAGAGGTATTGGACCAAACGTGTTAGCAACAAAAAGACTCTAGTGACCTTGACCTTTGTGACATAGCATGCATGATGACAGGGGGAGGCAGGGTACTAACCTAGGCAATATTTCTATGAAGTTTGGTAAGAATCCGTTCAGTGGCTCTTGAGATCTGGCTTTCAAAATGACGACCGACCGACCGACGGACAGACCGACATGTGGCTCGTTCTGATTTCCTCAGACTATTTCAACAAAGAGAGAACTAAAGAAAGAGGTGGCGGCATCAAGGGAGACCAATCTTCAGCGTGGCCAAAACCTTGCATCCCTTAGGGTGAAAGTGATCAAGGGTGGCATGTCATGGTGGGTGGACGTTGGTTATGACCCTTGCTGCGCAGCAGGGGCTGGGAAAAAAAAAGGGGGGGGGGGTAGGATAATGGACGGGGGATACTCCTATTAAGGCGTGATAATTGAAAAAGAAATTCATCTCCTGGGTCCTGGCTTGACGCGCAATCAACAAATTCACCACGAACCCTTCCGCCATGGGCTGAGCAACAAATGGCGTTCGTAGCAACACAAAGAGAGTAAGGGTGGAGAGGTAGGTCTTGGTAGTGGGGGTGATGGAAGGAGAAAGAGACAGAGAGAGACGTAGGGGGGAGAGAGAGAGAGAGAGAGAGAGAGAGAGAGAGAGAAAGAGAGAGAGAGAGAGGGGGGAGGGAGAGAGAGAGAGTGTGAGAGGGGGCGGCAAAAGAGGAAAATGTGGGATCAGAAACTTTTACAAATAACCTTTAACACCAAATCAAAGCAAGATTCTCATCTTTCTTATTTCCTCTTCGTCTGAATGAACAATGGTATTACTGATGGTTCTTCTTCTTCTTTTTTTTCTTTTTCTGCTGCTGTTGCTGCCGCCATTGTGCGGTACACTTCTTAACACCGGACGATTCACTGTGATTGACTTGAGCAATGTTGACATGCTATATTTTTTATTCTTGTTTTAGCTTTAGTGCATTGTGAGTGTAACAAATGATGTTCAAGGCCCAGCAGGCGAGAGAGAGAGAGAGAGAGAGAGAGGGAGGGAAAGAGAGAGAGAAAGAGAGAGAGAATATTTCCAGCTTAGCCATAGGATTGTTATAAGCATGGAACATTTTATTTGTATTCGTGTGCTATTTTATGCAATGTTTGCGCTCAATGCAACAGGCAATTTTCCGCTTTTTTGTGTATAATGTTGGACAATAAGGATGTATTGTCTTGTATTGTATTGTGTTGTATTGTAATGTATTCTTCATCTTCTTTTTCAAGATCTGGGAAGTTCATTTTCTTGTTGTTGTTGTTGTGGTTGTTGTTGTTGTGGTTGTTGTTGTTGTTGTTGTTGTTCTTATTTTTATTCTTTCGTCCTTCTTCCGCTTTTCTTCCTTCTTTTTTTTCTCTTTCCTCCTCCTTTTCCTCTTCTTGTTGTTCTTGTTGTTCTTGTTCTTCTTCTTCCTCTTCTTCCAGTTCAAGTCCAAGTTGAAGGAAGTTGATTCACAATCCATTGGCAGTTTTTACACTGTGTTGATGTCAGTTCCGGATGAACACGAACCGATGCGCCAAAGAAAAAAATCCCAATCCCAAGAGGCGTCCTTCTTAAAGGCCCCGAGACCCACACATTTCAGCCTCATAGCTTATCCAAAATCACCGTGAGTGTTGCTCCACCGCAAAGCAATAACATTTCCCACCATCCCTCACCTTCTCCCAAACAGCAGCAACAACAACAATCTTTCAAGCAGTCCTATCCTATCCTGTCCCGTAACCCGGGGGTCGTAGGGGCATCACAGATGATCGCTTAACCAGCATACTCCATCTTTCTCTGTCCTCAGCAGCCCTCATGGCTTCGCTCAGTGTCAAACCAGTCCATTCTTGAATGTTGTCCTCCCACCTCTTTTTCGGTCTCCCTCTTCTTCTACCTCCTTGCACTGTGCCTTGCAGGATGGTCTTTGCAAGACCTGATGATCTGGTGACGTGGCCATACCATCGGAGTTTCCATTTCTTTACCACTGTGAGCAGGTCATCGTGTTGTCCAATTGCTTGTCTGATGGTCTGTCGAACTTCGTCATTGGTGATTTGCTGGGTATAGGAAGTGCCCAGAAGTTTTCTGTAGCATCTCATCTCCATGCTTTATATTCTTCGTTGTAGATCTGCTGTGAGGTTCCATGTTTCGCAAGCATATAGGAAGATGAAAATAACAAGGGAGCCCAGCAGTCTTACCTTGGAATGTAGGCTGATGTCCTGTCTTTCCAAATTGGCTTCAACCTTGCCAGGGCAGCAGTTGTTTGTGAGATCCTGGAGAAGACTTCCTGTCGGGACCCATTGTCTGATACAATGGCTCCTAAATATTTGAAGTTATGCACTGTGTTGAGGGATTGGCCTTGGACTCTGATGTCCGTGTTGATGCCATTGGTGTTGTTGGTCATCATTTTGGTCTTCTCTGCACTTATTTCCATTCCAAAGGCTCTGGAGGTGGTGTCAAGCCTCTGTACCAGCTGTTCAAGTTCTTGTTCCTCTCCAGCCAATCCATCAATGTCATCCGCAAAACGAAGGTTGGAGATTGCTCTTCCCCCCTATGCTGACTGTGCCTTCGTGATCTGCAAAGGCATCTGACATAATGCGCTCTAGGAAGATGTTGAAGAGTATTGGAGAGAGTAGGCATACCTGACGCACACCGATTGTTGTTCTGAACCAGTTTCCGATGGTGCTGTTGTGGAGGACTGCACTGGTAGCCTTGTCATACAGGCTTTTGATGACTTCAATAATGTTAAGGCTGATGTTGTACACCCTCATGGTTGCCCACAGAGCTGCATGCCAAACTCGATCAAACGCCTTCTTGAAGTCTACGAAAACATGATATAGAAGTTGTTGGTGCTGTAGATATTTCTCGCAGATTATTCTGAGGTTGAAAATCTGTTCAGTTGTACTTCGCCCTGCTCTGAATCCTGCTTGTTCTTCAGCTATGATTTGTTCAGCTTGGGGTTTCAACCTGTTGAATATTATTTTTAGGAGGAACTTGCTGGGATGGCTGATAAGGCTGATGGTGCGGTAATTTTCACACTCCTGAAGGTTACCTTTGTTGGGAAGAGTGATGACAAGCAGTAAACTCATTGTCATCAAAACTCAAATTAACATCGTGGATACCTCAGCCCCTTTAAAGCTGCACCCGTAACTGTATCATCGCATTTGTCTTAAAAAAAACTTTTTTTGTTGTTTTTACTGCCTCTTTTTTGCCAATATTGTGTTTGCATTGTTTTTTGTTTTGTTTGTTTTTGCACAACAATAAAAAACTATAAATAACTTAAAAAGGACACTTTACACCCGAATGACTAAACAAACGGAACAGCTTCAAAAAAGCCAACAAGAATGTGTACGGGGAGAACTGTCCGCAAGGTCGCTTTTTCTACCCATCCTTTTTATTTTAAATTTTCATTTCCATACATTAAAATAATGGGAAGTCAGCACGAGCCAGACCACGCTATGTCTGTCTGTCGACCGTTCGGTCCCTCCGTCTATCCGTTGTGGGCCTGATCTCAAGAACCACAGAAGAGTTTGACAAAACTGCGTAGCAAAATGACTCGGGTTATTGGCCGGACTCCCCCGTACCGTCGTATTTGCTCTACGGTCAAGGTCAGTGAGGTCAATTATTTGCTAAACACGTTTTGATCAACATATATATATATATATATATATATATATATATATATATATATATATATATATATATATATATATATATATATATATATATATATTTTTTTTTTTTTTTTTTTTTTTTAACGGCTGTACCGGGTTTGATGATGCTTAGTATACAGGTACATCAATCAAAGGCCAACGCAAATTCATTATTCCACGTTTCCAGTTTGCTTCTATCGGAGAAAAGCCGAGTCACGAACATTAACACTTTTTAAAAGGCTGATTTTCAGCTGTATGGGGAAAAGTGTCTTAAAAATACACTAGCATGGCCTGCCATGTTGCTTGACTTTTCAATCGAAATGATAATTTCCATAAGGTAAAGTTTTATTCCGTTGTAATATATAAAGATCTGTTTGCTTGCAATTTTCATTCTTTTTTTTTATTTGTGTCCCTCTTACAAACGCCAATTAAATTCCTTTATATAGTTTCACTGGACGGGATGGCTGAATACAGTACCTTATAACGACAGTACCTGAAGACACATCTTCTTCATCTACAACACAAACACTATGATAAAACGAGTGGGTATTTAGATCTATATTTATCGTTTTCATATCATGATTTTCCCAGCTCCATAGCGGCACAAGGCGCTGGCCGATACAGGATCTAGCTCTAACTTAATCCGCCCGAAGAGCCCACGTATCGCATAGTCCGAATAAACAAACAACTGAGCACAATCCTGTGAAAGGACCTAGTGCGTGCTAGGTGCATTTATTGCTTGCCCGCTCATCGGAGAGCTTTGACGCCAACACTGTGGATGGATAAACTGTTCTATGATCATACTTTCTAGTGTAACATTTTGTCATAGTTTTTGGTAAGCCTTCAGGTTCGCTTTAAACGCTGAACTACTACTAGTAATGCGTTGAAGTGGGGACTGCGTGTGAGTGTAGCGGAGATGGAGGAGCTGAGGGAGGCAGGGAACGGGGATGAGCTAAGAAGCCAAGGGGATAAATGAAGGAAAGAGGAGAAAGACGGATGGAAGACAGATGGACATGACGGAACAACAGTGATGACACTGAAACAGTAGGCGGAAGCGACGTCAGTGTGATCGTCAATGACGATACTACTCTCCCTTTCATCGCTGACAGGCGCCAGGCCTCTGACAGATCGCCCACATGACGCATCAACCTCTGCGGTACAGCGGCACGTTAACAAATCCGGAAATGTTCTAACAAAAAGTACAAACCGTTGATGAACAACTACCCGACGAATGGGCGTGTGTATGTCATCTGGATCTGGATCTGGATACTGCCGATGATGTTGTTGGCAGAAAACACCACAGGAGCCATAGATGGCTATTAACGTGGTGGTGGTGTGTGCGCGCTAATTAATTTGATTTAAAAAAAAAGAAAAGAAAAAAAACATTTGCTCCATAGTTCTTTTTGTACTATATTGCCTATTATATTCTTAAAAGGGCTCCTCTTGTGGAAGCCTGGTGATATGTGTACAATTAAAAGTTTAAAATCACTGTTCTATTATGTTGACTCTATAAGAACTTGTCAGCCTCCCTGTACCTCCCGATTGCAGTGGAGAATGAGCTAGGTGAGGATAGGTTGATGATGTCATGTAGGACAGTACAATGGATAACTCAACCTGTTACCTCCTACCCACTGCTCCGATGTCCACGTTCATCTGATCTCACAGTCAATGCTTGCAGTTTCATCGGCAACAAAAACTAGTCTGATTTGAGTGATTGATTATTGCTTTAGGTCCAGCGGACTCTTCCGAGCCAAATCAGGACCGAAAAAAAAAACACCTAGTCACATAACGATAATCAACAGGAACTCTCCTTTTATCAACACTCATTCCAATGAGAGTATAAACCGAGGTCTAGTGTGTGCATACACACATTCCATCCAAGGGACTTTAAAACTCCTGACGCTGACGTCCTAGACGGGCGACTGTCAGGAGCCTAAATAATGACAGCAAGCAAGCACTACATCTCATCTCCCTCAGTGGTCTGGGCAGTTAGGCGGTGCGCCAACAGGCGGCAAGTGCGCCACTTGGAAAGCTTGCGTTAGACCCTGGATCCGCCAGCGCCTTCAGTACATCTTAAGCTGACAAAGCGCGATATCACAAGGAAAACAGAGTTACGGGCACCCACCGTGTGTTAGGGTGCAGGAAGTTTGGAGAGCGAAACCGCTGATAAGCTGAGCTAACATTACAATGCTGTATTTAGTGGTGCATTATTTTCTTGACTTCTAGTACAAGTTATACACAATGACACTTGGGCATGATCTAAATGATATGGCGGAATAAGCGCATCAGAGGTGGTGTTGAGGGGGAAGATTGGGGAACAAGAAAACTGAGAGAGAGAAAGAGCGAGAGAGAGAGCCAGAGAGAGAGAGAGAGAGAAAGAGAGAGAACTTATTTTTTAGAAACTTTTTTATTAGGGATGAAGATTTTAGACTAATGATACAGTCTAATCTTCCAATCTGTCCCTTAACAAATTAACATAGTAAAGAATCTTTAATTTTAACTTGGAAAGCATATCACTCACACACACACGCACACACACACACACGCACTCACACACGTGCACACACAATCACACCAACATCTTCATCATTATCTTTAAACAATTTTAGGCAACCACGCTTCCTACCCATATCCTTCACCCTTATAATAATAATAATAATAATAATAATAATAATAATAATAATAATAATAATAATAATAATAATAATTTAAAATAAAAATAATAATAATAATAATAAAATGAATAAATAAATAAATAAGTTAATAATTACATGAATTACTGTGTTATTATATATACTATTATACATCACTTTTATAATTAATTTCGCTGATGCCTACATTATTTTACATTTAAAAGAAAACAGTGATTCGCAATGTTTACACTCCAGAGGGAGAGAGTTCCATGCACTAGCTCAATTAAATGATAGGCCATTTTTGTATAAATCAATGCGAGGGAGGGGTAGTTTATAATTATAAAGTCTATACCCATCAACTGGCTTAATAAAAAAAATGTATCAAGATATGCAGGTGTTTCTCCGTGTGTGATTTTGAACATAAGGATAGCTGTATTAAATATAAATTGTCTTTGAAGTGGTAATATTCGGAGTTCTTGATATTTCTCATTAGTTGTAACATCTGTATTTATACTATAAGATTTATAAAGTATTTTGATTGCTCTTTTATGAAGACTATTTAGATGTTTAATTTGAGCGTCACTGGCATTACACCAAATAATCGATTCATAATTAAAATGAGACATACAGTGGTCACAGAAACATTTTTTTAATGCATCAGCCGTAACAAAATGTTTAAGTTTATTTAGAAGGAAAGGGTTTTTAGAAATCTTTTTACAGATATGGTTAACGTGTGTGTGTGGGTGTGTGTGTGGGTACCCACAAAAGCGCACAAATGGGTAGCAGACTTTGTCTTTCTTAGTAACAAATGGGTTCATTTGCTTGGAACCCACTTTTTTCCAGGACCCCACTTTTTTCTAAGTGCGCGGGAGTGCTCTTTTAGTGCATGAGAGTGTTTTAAGTACAAAGGATTGCACTATCCGGGACGGAGAAAATACAGTCCATTGAAGAAAATTCGACCTATTTCGTCGCCTATAGGAGACGAACTAGGTCAACTTTTTAGACGGAAAGAGCCAATTTTGACTTAGATTCTTACATTTCTAGAAGAAATTTGCGTTCTTTCCGTAAAAAAAAAATCACTTTCCGATTCCTACATTCTTAAATAAACCCATTTATGATGAATTGCAAGTATGGGGGTGGGTGTGTGTGTGTGAGAGAGAGAGAGAGAGAGAGAGAAAGAGAGAGAGAGAGAGATGGGAAGGAGGGAGGAGCGGAAATACCACGCAGGGCTCGACAGCAATTTCTTTTTTTAACCTGAGGCTGTCCTGGGGTAGTATTCAGGAAGCACTTACCTCGTGGATAAATCCGCCAAGCTGTGGGTAATTATGTTCCATACCGTACTATAGGGCTTTGCGGATTTAACCACTGGGTAAATGCTTCCTCAATACCACTCTGGTGTCAAGTCAAGTCAAGTCAAGTCTGGGACAGATTGTCAAATATTGTACCTGTCCCACAACATTTTCAGCCCGTCGGAACTATGAATTTCTATCAACGTCTGCCTGTGATGTATTTTATCATTGGCTCATCTTAATATAACCCCTTGGGGTCATGAGCAATCTTGCCACTGTAGATTGTTCTAACCTATAAAGGGAAAAGTGAAAGCCCCAGTTGAAAACCTGTCTTGACTTTGTAGGCATGACTGATTCACTGCGGCAACAGTACCCCCGTTGGAGTGCCGGGGGTTTCAGTATAAATAGTATCCCTACTTTCTGGAAATTTAGTGCTTTAAATTCCCACTGTCGCTGTCTTCCTCATTTGCTCTTTCCCATTCCTGCTCTTTTCTATCAATCTGCTACACTATCGTCTTCTTCGCTAGACCAGTCTCCTACCTTTTTTCTTGAAAACTCTTCCGGGACAAGACTCCTTGTTTGTGTATGAGGTCTGTTGGATCAGCTTGGGAATATTGGACGCTTTCTGCCAGGTGGTCACTAGGGCTTCCTATGATGTTATTATTTAGCAATGTAGGGCATGTATGTGTTTTGTTGATAATGTATAATGATGTTTGTATTCTATTTTGTGTTTGTAAACGGGGGTTCGATAAGTTGGGGTGAAGCCTCAGCCGTCCCCTGCGTGGGATGTCTTTATTGTAAAGTGACTGGCTGGTGGAGAGCTTTCGGTTTTACCACTAGGGTTGTTTTGGCAGATCTTTTATGCGGATCGGGGGTTGTCCGGTCCTGATTTGGCTCGAAAGAGTCCGCTGGACCTAAAGCAATAATAATGTAATGTAATGTAATGTAATGTAATGTAATGTAATGTAATGTACTGTAATGTAGTGGATAAATCCGCCAAGCTGTGGGTAATTATGTTCCATACCGTACTATAGGGCTTTGCGGATTTAACCACTGGGTAAATGTTTCCTGAATACCACTCTGGTGTCAAGTCAAGTCAAGTCAAGTCTGGGACAGATTGTCAAATATTGTACCTGTCCCACAACATTTTCACCCCGTCGGAACTATTAAACGTCTACCAACGCCTGCCTGTGATGTCAGCTCCGACATGTCATGGACCAAGCATGTAGACAAGGTAGTCAGCAAATGTCACTCCAGGCTGTACTTCCTAAGGAAACTGCGCCAATTCAAAGTCAACAGCGAAATTCTGACCTCCTTCTACAGAGCCAGCATAGAGAGCGTGCTGAGCTTTAACCTGACCACGTGGCTGCATGGATGCAATGAGGAGGACAGAGATAGACTGAGACGGGTGGTCAGGCAGGCAGAGAGGGTGGTGGGGTCGCAACTGCCCAGTATCGAGGAGCTGGAGTGCAGCCGCACTGTTACAAAGGCTCGCAAGATAGCGGAAAATGAGCTGCACCCACTGCATGGCGAGTTCCAGATGCTCCCCTCTGGCCGCAGGTACAGGGTTGCCAAGTGCAGGACCAACCGTTTCCAGCAGACGTTTGTCCCCTCTGCAATCACGCTACTCAACGAGCAGTTAAAATAAATCTCCATATAGCATTTGGGCAGGGTAAAGGGGGTGGGGGTGGGTGGGAGTGGGGTAAGACAAACTGTAACTTGTCTCAATAAGAGCTACCTTCATCAGTCTCTTTCTATTTACTGTATGCTGTATGAATGTGTGCGAAAATTATCGATTGTGTGCGAATAATGTATACTCACTAGTCATGTAACGTTTTATTGGTGATGATATCAATTGCGCATTAGGCCTATGTATTTACTAGTCATATTGTGTACTAGTCATGATAATTTAAATGGAATCTTTGTCCATCAAGTGCTGTATGAATGTGTGAGAAAATGTTTTGATTGTTTGTGCATGATGCATACATTGACTATTAATGTAATGTGAACTGTGAGGCGTTGTATGTTGGTTTAATCAATTGACTTATAGACTGAGATGTGGGTGCTTGACGCGATTAGTTGACATGATATATATTGACAGTGTTTTCGGTTCTATGTTGTGATCTAATTGCCTGATGTGTGATGTCTGATTGTTTACTTTCGATAGCCTATTTTGCGTAAATGTGAGAAAGCGATGTGTCTGCTTGCACTGTGCTGTAATGTATTGTATTGCGTATGAACTTATAACCTATATTCTGATGTATTCCCATATGCGCAAAACAAATTCTTCACATGAAGTCAATAAATCTTGAATCTTGAATCTTGATTTTATCATTGGCTCACCTTAAAATAGCAACGAATCAAAGATAATAGTTAGATAGTTATTCATTGTTTATAGGGTCCAGCGGATTGCAAAGAGCCGAATCAGGACCACAAAATCAAGACCACAAGTTGGCTCAAAGAGGAATCACCCTTGATCCGCATAAAAGATCTGCCGAAACAACCCTAGTGGTAACACTGAAGGCACTCCACCAGCCGGTCACTGTACAATAAAGGCATTCCATGCAGGGGACGTCGAGGCTATCTTTTATTTTATGGAACCCCCGTTTACAAAAACCAACTAGAATATAAGCCTCGTTATAAAATATCAACAAAACGCATACATATAAAATGCCTACATTGCTAAAAAATAATATCATAGGAAGCCCCAGTGACCATTTGGCAGAAAGCGTCCAATATTTTCAAGCTGATCCAACAGACCTCACACGCAAATGAGGAGTTTTGTCCCGGAAGAGTTTGATGAATCTGCGCTGACTGTGTACAGCTGCTTCTGCTCCGTCACATGTTTGCGACGCCTTGGATTGACTACTGTTTCAGTGTCGCTTATGAAGTCGTAGCGGTCTGTTTTCAGTTTTAAGGTAAGCCAAGATCATTGGCGCCCACTGACTTGGCGGCTGAAAAAATTATTATCATCGCATGGACTTTAAAGATCCTGATGCTCATGTCCTAAACGGGTAAGAGACGGCTACACAAATGCACCCAGAACGCAATAGGTCTTTTCTCCTCACCCCCCGGCCACCCAGGATTGAGCTCAGTCGTTGGGCGTCAGAGTATGTGCCCAAAGGTTGCATGTGGGCACATCGCCTTGAGCATGTCTTGAGCAGGAAAGGCGCTGTATTCACACTTTTCTGCTATCCTATGCACCAACGGGAATCCCCTCAATGAAACATACTTCCGGTTTCTTTCTCCGCGTGTTTTAGTGAGTTATTTCCAAATATTCAAGAATAACAACATGTGTCACTGGCCACCAGTATCGTACCCTCACATTTTTTTTTTTTTGCTGCAGTTTATTATCCCTTTCTATCGCCAGTGGCGCGCCTAAACCCTACCTACCTAACATTATTTGTGAATTTTTGAAAAATATTCGGAAAAACATAACGCCCAGATGCTGGCTCGAACCCACACCTGTCAGGCGCCATTGGTTTCTGGCTTGTGGACAAGGCAAGTTAGTCCCGCCTTAGCCCACTTGGCCACAACGCTCGCCTAACATAGTCAACTACTTCGTGTTTTGTGAAGGTTGCGATGGCGAAGCTATGGAAAATTACAAGAGTCTTCAGGTACTGTTTCGCTTTCTGTCGATGATCGACGCACCTCCGAAGTCGCCACAAATACAGGCCTCTATGATTGTTTTTTGCATCCTTTCACTGAGCATGTACTTCCTCCACCGTTTTTATACTTATACCACTCGTTTTCTGGCTCTAACAATCGTCGTTTTCGGCAATTTGCCATATTTAAAAGTCACGCATCAAGCTTTGATAAAAGCAAAACAAGCCAGACCGGAACTTGGTTTCATTCTAACCTCGTTTTAATTTATAATGGCGATACCCACGAGTTTTTATGAGAGGTGCCGGAAAGTTGTGAATAAGACCGACTAAATAAATAAATAAATAAATGAAAAATACTTGTCCCGTCGGACAGGTGGAGTAGCGATCCAACCTGTCCGGCAGCCTGTTCTACCTGTCCCTGACTGTAGGTTGTGTCGAGCTCTGCAACGGAAACTATAAAAACTCCTTAGTATAGAATCTAGTATGGCGGCTGATTGTGTTTGATAAAAGGAAAACTACAACAAGCGCCATGAACACAGAGACTGCCCAGCCTTTATCGTGGATAATAAACGATGAATTTACCATTACCCAAGGATAAAATGTAACCGCCCGTTTCATCTTTCCACCGAGAGCCATTGGATGGTAACAACACATTTTGAGAATTCCAAGCCCATGTGGAAATACTCTGAAACAGTAAAATGTCGGGCAGTCGATCGCTCGCCGTATCTCAAGCTTCAAGAGCCGCTGGACAAATTTTGTTAGCAGTTCATTGCCGGGGTATGTGGCCCGCTTCCAGTGGCCATCGCGTTTGCTAAATTCAAAGGTCAAGGTCGCGGGGGTCAAATTTGTGCTAAGCACGTTTTGCTCAATATCACAAAAACCGCTTAACTGATTTAGGTGGTTGTTGGAATATAGGTACTTCAGCTCACGGCTTATCATTCAGTGGCTGCCCCTTAGTTGGTCAGTTGGTCGGTTGACATTTAAATTTTCTGTTAAAAACAAGAAAAAAAATTTTTAAGTTTCATTATCTTAAACATGCCTCGACTGATTTTTATTATATTTATTATTCAGATACGGTAAACCACTCCTCTGCCTGTTATGCCGGAAAAGCTCCACGAAACTTTGGACAATGCTGGCTTCCACCCATGTGTTTCAGTCTCTGGGAATACAGTTGAATGGCTTGCCCTCTTGTCCTACCTCTCCTCATTACTATGATGATGTTATATTATGTTGTATCGATCTCCGGCACTGGCCAAAAAGATCGTAAACGGTCAATTGTCTCATTACTGGTCCGACTATCAAACTCGTGTCTAAATAATCATCACTAACATACACTACCAGTGCAATTTAACAGGAAAGGTTACAGTCACAGGAACAGAGACAAGCTAACAGGCATAGACCGACACAGAGAGAACAGATCTGTAAATTTGCTAGCAATCGTGTTAAAGTTATAGTGAAGTCAAATTAATGATGAATACTGAGGTTTTCGTACTTTTCATATAGTTCCCGGTAAGGCCAAAGTCTAGAAATACATTTAAATACTTGCCATATTGTTCAATTATAAAGAACAGGGAAGATTTCCTTTCAAGTGATGTACGCACGACACGAAACCCCGTAAGCAACAAATACACATCGTACTACTAAGGTGCCGTTTGAAAAATTCGCTATTGTATTCCTTCCTACTGGCATTCCACACAGCGTGGTGGGGGAGGTTAGGGGATGGGGGAAGGGGAGGCAAATTCTCCAAACTGGAGAGAGGAAGCCCTCTAGTAGTCCCCGCTACGCTGTACGACCAGTCCTCGTAACACGGTAGAGGAAATATGCTCCAATGTAGCGGTGTATGCAGGCAAGTCCCTTGCTAATAATGATTGTACTGAATTAGATTCCGCTAGCTCTCCGGAGGAAATTCGGGCGGTAAACAAGCGCAGAGCGCCACAATGATGTTGCCACAAGCCTGCCACAGACGCCATTTACATTTAGTTCCATGACTGACGACCTGGAAAGCCCAAACCAAAAATAACATCATTGTGAGACAAAGCCCCACTACTCATTCGGATGACAGTACAAACTGAAGTCTAGTCCGTGTACACACGCATTCATTCCATCGCATGGAATGTAAAGATCCTGACGCTCATGTCCTAGAAGGGTGAGTAGTGTCGACAACATCAATACAGCCAGCTAGCACTGGGTCCCTTCTCGCCCACACCCAATCGACCAGGATTGTGCTCAGTTGGCTGGGAGTCACAATGCGCCCAAAGGCTGCAAGTGTGTGCCTCGGGTGGTTAGAGTTGGACCCTGTATCAGCCAGCGCCTTGAGAAGCTCTTGAGCGGGAAATGCGCTATATAAGCTTAAGTACAATACAATAATGCTTTTTGTTTAAAATGTTCTCTGAACAATTCCTTCAATCATAATAATAATAATAATAATAATAATAATAATAATAATAATAATAATAATAATAATAATAATAATAATTATTATTATTATTATTATTATTATTATTATTATTATTATTATTATTATTATAATAAGGGTATTTTTATAGCGCTTTTTCCTAATGACATCACTTCAAAGCGCGGTCCTCACGCATTTATACTTAACGTTAACATCAAAATACATACGAAAAGAAGTGAAACATAGGCAAGACACTAATAAATTAGGAAAAGGTATAATACAAACAATAAAATGAATATTTACAAAAGTAAAATATAACAGACGAGGGAGGGAGGGGGATGAGGAAAGCAGCTAAGGAGTGAGGGGGCTGGGGGCGTGCGGTGTGGATGATGAGGGCGTCAATCATCGCTTCTCCTCCTGCTTGAAGCAGTTCCGCGAATATGTTGCCCACTCCCGCTGAACTCCCTTTCTTCTGCCTCAACTTCCTCTCGGAGAATCTCTTCCTCCTCTCTGTTCTCGGGACATGCTAAGACTGATGGGACTCCGTTTGGTCCATCTGTCCAAGACTTCTTGTTCTTCTGTAAGGCCAATGCCATACTTGCTTTGGATCGTGGAGACCTTGGGCTGTTTAACACTTGTCAGCCGCTTCACAGTCTGGTAGGCCTTCTTGCTGTGGTTCTTGTTTAGACTGTTATCTATTTCGTGGCATTGAAATTCTATCCAGTTCTCCTTTGCTGTTCGCATGCCTTTTCGGATGTCATTGTTGATCTTTCGGTAGGCATCAGCTCCCTGTGAGGTGTTCTTTTTTCTTTTTCATCTCTCTTCGTTTATCACACAGGTCCAAAGGTGTGATCGCCGGCTTCTTCTTTGGCAGGTGCTTGCCAAGGATCTCCGTGGCGCATGGCGGCATCTGTCACAGCTGAGCGAGTGTAGATCACAAAACAGTAGAAAACGGTTCTTTGGTAGAACCTTTCTGTTGTTATAAGAAATTTTAGCTGCAGAGATGGCTTTTCGAACGTCACACTTGCGCTTCTGTTAGGTCTGTTTGTGAACTGTAAGTTTGGAAGACCACCACATGCGCTCGGTTCTACGCCGCTCCCCTTTGGCCTTGCCGATCTTTGGAGAGAACTACGGCGCAGATGCACGGTCAGAGATAAGGCGGGAAGAAGAAGGAGCATGTTTGTCAAAAGATGGCTGAGAGTAGTATGGAAGAAAGAAGCAGGTTCAGTATCAGGAGAAGCAGAAGAAAGTAAGCGGACAGCTTCAGAAGATAAGTTGTGTTTTTTTAAACAATATTTTCAAATTGGCGGGTGATCGTGCGTTTTTTTCTTAAATTTGCGAAGGACAGAGAGAGAGAGAGAGAGAGAGAGAGAGAGAGAGAGAGGGAGGGAGAGAGAGAGAGGGAGAGGGAGAGAGAGAGAGAGAGAGAGAGAGAGAGAGAGAGAGAGAGAGAGAGAGAAAGAGAACAGTGTAGAGTTTAGAATCAAGATCTTATGGTATAATGGCATGAGAGAGAATATTGTCGTACTTTCTAGCGATTGCACAGTCGACGGTGTGCTCAGAGCGAGTATAATAATAATAATAAGCTCGAAATTTAAGATTGGCTACATTCAATACCAACAGAAGGCAGGATACCGGAGTACCCGGAGAGAACCCTCAGCGATCTGAACAATCGAAATTCTAGATTGGCTGCATCCAATGCCATTACTGAAAGAAGGCAGGAAACTGGCGTACCCAGAGAAAACCCTCGACGATCTGAACAGTCTCCTACCTAAAGTCACTTGAGTTCGGTTTCCCTTGCGGGGTTGGAACCTCCGATCTTCGGCATAGGAAACCAAGTGAGCTACCACCCCATTCTATACAACCAAAAGAATTAAATCTCGCTGAAGCCATGTTGGATTTTGACCACTCAGCCGGAAGCAGCCTAATTTCCCCTTCATCTCATTTCCCGTTTGATGTGTCCACTGCACGAGTTCGCCGCTTCCCAAATGAAATAAATGTACGTTCCGAATACCTTGTTTCCTGAAGAACTGCGTTTACACAAGAAGTTTTCAAATGTCACTCAGATTTAATATCCCGAGATGCTTCCTGTTCTAAGTATTTTCTTTTTGAATTACCTTTTGTGTATTATAGACTTTGGGAATAGTTTGACTAGACGTGAAACCGAACGCGCATGATGTCGGTCGGTAGGTTAATTGCTAAGTCCATTGCACGTTCAAGATGCAAAAACGGAGTCTGTTCGAATTTCATGCATGTTCGATGCACATTGTGTTTCGAGAACTACCTCGCATATTTGGTCTAAACTTCGTAGAGACATAAGTGGCCTGTCTGTTCGATGCATGAGCGCGCAATACCTCAAGAACTACTAAACAGATTTTTGCCCAAAAATCACAGGAACATTTACCAGGGAGTGAAGGCGATCAATGATGACCTTGAGCAGTTATATGAGCTGACAAAATGCGTTCTATAAGAACAATGAACTTACGCGATGAGAATCTTCATGAGAGCGGTCCGGTTGTGCAGGCGGACGTGACATTGGACTATAATTAGTGAAATAATGAGCAAACTGGACGGTTGTGTAATATAAAAACGATTTTTCTTGTCAATATAGTTTCTCTACACTGTTTGCTAACAACGTGGTCACGTTCAGTAAATGGACCATTTTATATCTGACACATCATATTTAAATAGACTGTAAAACGACAGCCCGTTAGACAAGGGAAGGAGGCAGAAGGAGAGAGGAAGAGAGAGAGAGAGAGAGAGAGAGAGAGAGAGAGAGAGAGAGAGAGAGAGAGAGAGAGAGATGTGCAGCATGACACAATACCATACAGCATGGCTGGAAGCACAGTAGACCAAGTCTCCTACTATGTTGAATGACTCACGATATCACCACCCTTTCCAACATTCACGCAGATCGGAGATTGCGTTTCGCTTTTCATGTCTCCTGTTCTCAAACAGCGAAGAAAAAATGAAGAAGAAGAAGAAGAAGAAGAAGAAGAAGAAGAAGAAGAAGAAGAAGAAGAAGAAGAAGAAGAAGAAGAAGAAGAAGAAGATTTCTCCTGTACAGATGTTTGGCTAACAACGTGAAGTGTAGCAGTACAGACAGAATTAGTGTCATTTACCTTTATATAGTATGAAGAGCTGGACAGGTGGAGCTTGTTGATCGTTGTTTCGTTCTTTACTACGGGCCAAAGGAAAGCATAAAAAATGACTCCTCCCCGATCCCCCCACAACCCCACCCTTTTTCGTACCAACTTAAACGCCTGATTTGATTTCAAAACATGGACTCCACAAAACGTGAACATTTAAATCCGACCTCCCGGGAGTTGAACTCTACACTTCCCAAAGGCAAAACCGATGCTCTAACCCACTTAGCTACTGGCAATCCCAAACGGAAAGATTTGAGAACTAAGCACAATGGGGTCGTCGCAATTGGAGGGGGGGGAGAGGAAGGGGCAGTGGATGAGCTGAGGTGAAACCCCAGCTTCATAGAGGGCGATGTGACATGTTTAATCTCATTCTTATCGGCCAAACACACACACGGACAGGCAAAAGAACTACACGCACACACACACACACACACAGAAACACACACACTCAGATACACACACAGACACACACACACATACGCACACAGACACACATACACATGCACGCACACCCACCCACACACACACACACACACACACACACACACACACAGGTAGCACAGTTGACAGGGTGGGGGTTTCCTATGCCGAAGGTCGCCGGTTCGAACGCCGCGTGGAGCGAACCTTACGTCACTTAGGTACGAGGCTTTTCAGGACACCAAGGGCTTTCTCCGGGTACTCCGGTTTCTTCCCTCCATTCAATAAGGGTATTTCAAGTAATCTAAATGTAAGCAAACATTTCTTTTCCACTTGTGTAATATGTTCAGATCGTCGCGCTTTTGAGTTCAATGCAAGAAACAGCCGTATTATTATTATTATTATTATTATTATTATTATTATTATTATTATTATTATTATTATTATTATTATTATTATTACAATACAATACAATACCATTCATCAATTTTTATCTCTACAAGAGAAATGACAAGCTTGACTGTGTGTCTGTCAATTAATCAAAAACCATGCAAACACAACAGATTCACATCACATATTCACATTATACCATCACCTACAACGTCATACCCATACTCTTACTAAGAAGAAGTCTAAAACCAATGCATTGACTGTATAGGCCTAAAAAGGGAAGTCTATAATACATACAACAACAAATTAATACTACATCCACCACACGCTGTCATTCGCCATCAGTGTAACTAAAGAAGAAAACCGACTGACAACAAAGTGTAGAAATATCTAGTATCACAAAAAGAAAAGGAAAAAAAGGACTCTCTAAATCCGTTGCCAGAGCGACAGCACCACCACCTAACGCCCCACCTGGGAGTTTAAGACGTGAATTGCAGATGGAATGAATGAGTTTCTGTGGCGTGTGATTCTTGTGCATGGCTGTCTGAATCTTAAGCTTCTGTCTATCCGTCTGCTGTCAAATACAGGTCTGAGTGGGTGCGTGTCCTCGGTCAATATCTTGTCGTTCCTGTGTTGATGCGAAAGTGTCCTGTCTCCTCCCAACCACCCTACTTGCTTTCTTGATGAACTTTTCTAATCTATCATTGTCCTGCTTGCTGATGCTGCCACTCCAACACACGGATCCAAAGTACAGAACACTATTGCAGGTTGAGGTATAAAACGTGGAGAATCTCCTGTCTAACATTAAAAGATCTGAGTTTTCTCAAAAAGTACAGGTGGGTGTGGAGCTTCTTCACAATGGCATCAGTGTTGGGTTTCCATGTCAGTTTATTGTCTATAATGATCCCCAAATACTTCTACTGATCTACCTTCTCTACAATCTCACCCTTGATCACTATACCCCTATATATATGTTCCTTCAACCTATTGTCCATAATCATTTCCTTGGTCTTGCCTACATTAAGTTCTAAATAATTATTATTATACAAATCAACAAAGCTATCTATCTCCCCCGCCTGTAGTCAGGGTCGTCTCCGTCAGTCAAGAGTCCAGTCAACCCAGTGTCATCTGCAAACTTTGTCATGGGACAGGAGTCGCTAGAACTTCTAAAATTAGCTGTATATATATATATATATATATATATATATATATATATATATATATATATATATATATATATATATATATATATATATATATATATATATATATATATATAATTAAAAAAAGGGGGGGGGGGAAAGAGAGAGAACTGTGGCCTGTGGAGCGCCTATGTTCCTGTACACAATGTCTGACACTGGGTTATCTCTCATTTTCACAAACTGAGACCTCTTCGTCAAATAGTCCAAGATCCAGAGAATGGTGGGAGCTGAAACATTCATCTTAAAAAAGCTTGTATTATTATTATTATTTTTTAATTTTATTTTTTTATTTCTTTGTCTCTTCTTGTCTACCCACTCCAACTGTTCCCCTTACCACCTGTCGTTTACCCTTTTGACAAAGTGACGCAGTTCGCCCAAAACAAAACTTCCATGGTGTCGCTCCTGTCACCCCCAAATCAAGCACAATCCCATAGAAGTTCCTCCGCTTTCTTTCCCTCAACAATGTCTCAAAGTTGGAAGATTTAAACAAACAAAAAATCTAAACAAAAAGTTGAACTTTTAATTGGGCTTTCCAATCAATACTATCTAGTATATGCAAGCAAACAAAACGTGTCCCACATCAATATTGCTACGTTGGTCAGACGACACAGAAAATACCCCCTTCCTAACTCCGTCTGTCCGTCCCTCCCTCCCTCCTCCCTCCTCTCTCTCTCTCTTTCTCTCTCTCTCTCCCTCTCTCTCGCTCGCAAAGACCACATTGAGATGTGAGCGGAGTAGAGTGCCGTCTACTAATAATACGCGATCTCAAACTCGTCTCAACGGAAATCGGGGGTGGTCGCTTTTTTCATATATATATCTCTCTCTCTCTCTCTCTCTCTCTCTCTCTCTCTCTCTCTCTCTCTCTCTCTATATATATATATATATATATATATATATATATATATATATAAATATAAATCCACCCTTAGGGCTACCATTGAAAAAAGGTACCTTACGGCTGCCAGGGCTATATCTGTGTTATGGAGGTGCACTTTAATGAAAGTTTCTACAAACACTTCAATAACATAGTGCTCTTCATTTGTAGTGAGTTTTATGTAAAAATCAATATACAAAAAGATATAGGTTTTTTACCTGGTCGACCTAAGGAAAATAACTAAAAGATGGGTGTTAGGTCGACCAGTTTTTGGGTACCTTAGGTCAACCATTTGTTTTGTTGCAATAAGGTATCTTACGTCTACCAATATTTGTCAACCTATTTCTTTCGTTTTTTAATAAGCTAGCATAAGCCCACAAATATTTTAAATTTATATTTGGATAGTTAGGGATTGAAATTACAGCCCTATTAGTTTAGGTTTTTTTTTAAAGCTCGATGACGTTATTTTTTTTTTTTTTAAAAAGACAGTGGTTTCTTCCCTTTAGCTTGCTCTTCTGTGAAAAAAATCACATTTGACCCCGTTTAGAAGTCAACAAAAATAATGTGTTCAATCCACTGCATTCCAGGCTCAGAAAATGAAGAAATCTTCAGTTTTTTGCATAAGAGGTGGACCACTGTGTTACAGTTTAGTAAAAAATGGGTCAAACTTGACGGCAGTGAACGTGAAAGGGCAGAACGTTTACTTCAGAGGCCAGAACTGAGCGCAGAAGAGGGATACCATGTGGCATGTTATTCCACATTCACACACAAGCTCCGAATTGACCAAGCAGAAAAACGGGCTGCTAAAGGCATTCTTGTGCGGAAAAATTCCCCAGTAAAAACACAACGGTTGAGAAGTAGAGCAGGTTCATCAAATGTTCTGCCAGCTGTGTGCATCATTTGCAGGAAAATTAAATGGACGAAATGTACAGGCAGCGGGTCAAGTACACGCGAAGCATTAGTGCAGGTAAGCATTTCTGTCTGATATAATTGTTTTCATAATGTCTTACATGGCACTTGTAGCATATACAGTCAGATTGATACCTTCAGTTTTTTAATGCCAGTAGTAATAATTAAAAGGAGCCTTAAGCAGGACATAGTTAGCTTGCAAAACCAGGTAATAACCACTAACCAGGTTATTTAACCTGGTTAGTGGTTATTACCTGGTTTTGCAAGCTAAGGTTATTTAACCTGGTTAGTGGTTATTACCTGGTTTTGCAAGCTAACCAAGTTAGATTTAAATCTAACTTCAGTGACAGCACATCTTGACAGACCAAAGCTGTTGAAAAGTGCTTTCTTAAATATTTTGTTGATTGCAAGGTTGTAATATTACCCCCCCCCCCCCCCCCCAAACAAAAAAAATTATATAAATAAATTAAAAAAATAAATAAAATAAAATAAATAATAAAAATAAAATAAAACAATAATAAAGAATGGACATTTGTTTGCTGCAGATTTGGATGAGTACGTTTTACAGCTATGTATTAACAATGTAGTGGTATTTTTGTCTGTAGAGTGGAAGTGATGGTGTTTGACAGCTATGTATACAATGTAATGGTATTTTTGTCTGTAGGGTGGAAGTGATGGCCACAATTTCCTGCAAGCAGCATGTAAGCTGGGCAGAGACGATATCCAGAGGGATTTGCAGTACAAACCAGATCTGCTTGCTGTTGAAGCAAAGTAAGTGATGTGTGTCTGTGTAAAACTAAGGTGATATCTCACTCGGGGCATGGGGCACTGTATCAATGTATAACATCATGCAACTTGTAATGTACAGTCTTGTTTGTATGTGTGTGTGTTCATTAATTTGTTTCTTCTTTATGTGTTTATTAATTTGTGGCTCGATCTTCACAATATATATAGTTTGGGAATGAGTTGTCATGCTGGTGACAGGAACCCTGACTAACCTAATTTTGTGTATGTGAGAGAGAGGAAGAGAAAGTGAGAGAGAGGGAGAGAAAGAGGGGAGGGAGTAGGAGGAAATAGAGAGAGAAAGAAGGAAACAACCCCCTTTACTTACATCTAGGTGACAAAACTTGCTGCACCAATTACACCTACTGACACACACACTGCAACGTGTCTGATTTAAAGGATGTTTTAACATATATTTTTTAAGTGTCCAGCAACCAACCTACTGAGTACTGGCGTTTTTTTCTGTTCAAAAGAGTACATTAATCATGACATTGTTTTGGTCTATGGTAATTGTACAACCTTTTTTTTCAGATACCATAAGTCATGCTACAGAAGTTTTATGACTTCTGCTAATCGGTGTCGGCACTGGTCGGGAACATCTAACACCACCTCAAGCTCCTACTCTGCTACTTCTACAGACAGCACCACCACTGGACCAGCCTACCTGCAAGCATCATTCCAACATTTTTCCAAAGTAGTTGAGCCCCGCATGCAATAACTGCTCTAACCATAGTTCGCATGATGCGGAAAACAGTGAGCCAGATGAATCTGACAGTGATGAATCTGACTGCTGTCAGATGATTAATGAACACTTCACGGCCAGACCTGTGGTGGTAATTCTTCAGTCTGCAAAAGCACTCTTTGACACTGGTTGAATGGAATTGTTTCTTAAGTAATATATGTCTAACTCACTTACCTATTACTACAAATACTAGTACAACAAGTTACTACAAAGACTAGTACAACAAGTGTGTGGAACAGTTATGAAGTGTATGTAAACTTAGAAGGCTTCGGGTGAAGATGCATCATTTAGTAGCAATACAGTTGAATCCTATTCACAAGCGATCAGTATTTTGAGTGACCTGGGAATGTGAAAATAATTGCCATTGTATGAACAGCTTTATTTCTTAAATGGCATGAACAAACAATGTCCAGGAATATTCAGGACTAACAAGCATAGCTTATATGCCATTCAAACTGATCTAACGGTACGCGAAATAGTTTTACATGTTACAACAAGGGAGGTAATTAAATGAAATATATATATTTTCAATACTATTTAAGTGTTTTCAATATTATTTAAGTGTTTTATGTGTGTGTGTGTGTGTGTATGTTGTATTCTCTTTTTCATGAAATAATGATAATTAGTCATGAACAATTGCTTTTTATGCAGTTTGGTCACACTGACAGGTAGTATCTTGGTTCAGTTTTATTAATCCAAACATTAAGAAATAGCGACATTAAAATGTCCGCTGTAGACACAAGAGCAAGAAATTTTAATTCAAAACTTCACAGTAAGTAGTTTAGACCTATCAGATCACCAACATGCAATTTTTTTTGGGCCACAATAGGTAGACCACGTTCTCTTTTTGTAGGCCTCGTAGGCCTGTAGTGCCCCTGACTATGAGTATGTGAATGAAAGACAGGAGAAGAGTGAGGAAGAGGGAGTGAGGCAGTGGGGAGGGAAAATAAGGGAATTAGAAAGTGCGAGAGGTCTGGGAGCAGATATATTGACATCAGTGGACAAACAACAACACCAACAACATACTTTGCACCTGTTCACTCTCCGATTAAAGTATTTGTTCACACATAAGTAAATTGTAAAACCACAATGAACCACAACATTCAATCAGCTTTGCCCATCAGGCCTTGTCAAAAAGTGTAATGCCAAGAAAGAAGTGTAATTTGGAGTAAAAGGAAATGTAATTTTAGGAGATGGTAGAACAAAACTTAATTACACACATAAAATAACCACACATAAAAAATGCTTAACTTCTTTTTATTTTTTATTTTATTTCAAAATAAAATTTGCATCCAGAGGTGCCAACCCCCTAATCTTCTTGTCAGTATTTCCGGACCCGTTTGTCAGTGTTTTTTAACACTTGTCAGTATTTTTTTTTTTTTCGCAAAAACCTAGCCTATGACACTATAAAGTAACGACAGGCTTCCCTCTGAAACAGAAGGCTATTTTCAATCCTCTAAAATCACGATAAAAATCAGCTTGTTGAACACCACACTTATTTTACTCTAAAATCACCATGAAAATCAGCTTGTTGAACACAGCGACGTTCAGTGAGTGCAGGAGTACTATTATGAGACCAGAAACCGGTACAGAAGCACCGCTGGCAAAGATAAACGATCGAATAACGAATAACGAATAACGTATCTTTATTGTCCCCATTTGCACAAGGATATTTGTGTGTGATGCACAGTAACTGTTGGCATATTAAGAAGACAACACAAAGGTTAGCGTACATGTATGTATACAATAAGTAGCGGATATTAGAACACCTTAATGCATAACAATACTAAAAAAATCTCAAGACTATTAGTGCCATTTTCTCAATCATTCACGCTTTCTCATGACCATGCTAATCCTTGCACATTCATTCTTATCCACGCACCGACTCATCCCACACACACCCTTAATACATTTAAGAGGCTCACTGTAGTTACGCTAGTCGTTCTAGGGTTACACATTACACACTTCCACTGTCAACGCTATGTCAACATTGTTGTTTCCCTTCACTAACTACAGGGGAGTGGGGTTTTTACATGCATTATAAGAAAATAGGTAACAACAATAGGCTGCTGAGCAAATTAAATGGTGTATACACATGACTAGTTACAACTAGAGACATTCCGCAACGAATACATCAGTAAACTGTTATTACTTCAAAAACATATGACTTAGATTTAACATTGCTAATAAAATCATGGTACTACGTAGGCATCACGGATCAGGGTCACGTATGATTATGAACCACTTAATTAAGAAACAGCCACTCACATACACCTTACTATGTGTGCATCACATTCGCATACACACACTCACACACCCAAACACTCACACACACGCCCACACACACATGCACGCACAATGTCACAGGAATACGTAGTCAATCAACTGCTCTATGCACTGATGTAGTATCCATGGCTCTATGACTATAGGTTTGCGGGTCAGTCTGCATATTTCTGCTACACTGCGCGCGCACACACACACACACACCACCACCACACCACACAGTCATAATACTGTTTTTCTGTGGCACATGACTTAGTGCACACTCTCTCTCTCTCTCTCTCTCTCTCTCTCTCTCTCTCTCTCTCTCTCTCTCTCTCTCTCCGGCAACTTTTCCTCCGTATTTTTATAAAAGCTACCGTATTTCCGTATTTAATTCACTTCGACGGAATTAAATACGGTCAATCCGTACTGGTTGGCACCTCTGCATCACAGGAGGCTTGGTCATTGGGCTTGATCTTTGGTGTTTTTAAAGAATCGGCTAAGTTGTCTGGGATGTTGGTATTCTGGCAGTCTCTTCTGTGTTGGCTTCACGGGGAGGCTTGGTCATATTTATCCTGTAAACCAAAAGTATCAGACATAATCACTTCCATCTTACATAATAAATATACTGAATATCAACAGAATTGCATTGGACCCAACAAACAATTATTGGAATGTATGAAAACAAACCAAAAAATATTCATTCTTTTGGAGTTAGAATCCTTCAAAATCTTGAGCTAAAAGTGACCCTAAACAAATGGTATATTATTCAGTTATGTACCGGCAGCTTACTGGCTGCTGTGCTGTGCTAGACTTCAAAATTATGGTTTTAAGCATTGTTCGCATGCATACACAAAAAGTATCTCCGGAACTAACCAAGTTATCAAATTATTATATAATATTATTATTTTGCTGTTGTTATTTGATTGTATTTGCAAGTACTTTCATAAAATATGCCTCACCTTGACCTTATTGTATAATAAAAATTTGGCTGCCTGCACATAATTCAGTACAAACTTATCTACCCAAAAATAAAACATTAAAGATCCAAACACCCTCTCCTAGAAAATACATGTGTCCATGATCAACATGACAACTAAGAATATTTCCACAATCCGAAGTAAAATTTATTCTTTTCGATAATGAGGTCAATCAATGATTAAAATGAAGTAATTGCAATGGCAAGTCCAGAAGAAGAAGCACAGGTATAGGTACAGTAAAACAAACACTTAAAACAACACACACACACACACAGAAAAACAAAACAAAAAAAACACACCTTGAGTGGGAGTCGTAAAGCTGGGAATTCCTCAGACATGCTACTACCAGTTTGTGCATCCGGAGGGTAGTCTGGATCCTGAAATAGCATTCACTGTGTTTACTATGCACATAAATTAGAACATTTCTATCCACGACATGCTAATTTTCTTTTTATTACAATTCATATCACAAGGAACAAGAAGAGCAAATATTCATAGTTGAAGTAATTGCAATGGCAAGTCCAGAAGAAGCACAGGTATGGGTACAGTAAAACAAACACTTAAAACAACACACACACACACACGTAGGTATGGGTACAGTAAAACAAACACTTTACATTACATTATTATTGCTTTAGGTCCAGCGGACTCTTCCGAGCCAAATCAGGACCGGACAACCCCCGATCCGCATAAGAGATCTGCTGAAACAACCCTAGTGGTAAAACCGAAAGCTCTCCACCAGCCAGTCACTTTACAATAAAGACATCCCACGCAGGGGACGGCTGAGGCTTCACCCCAACTTATCGAACCCCCGTTTACAAAAACGAAATAGAATACAAACATCATTATAAATTATCAACAAAACACATACATATAAAATGCCTACTTTGCTAAATAATAACATCATAGGAAGCCCTAGTGACCACCTGGCAGAAAGCGTCCAATATTCCCAAGCTGATCCAACAGACTTCATACACAAACAAGGAATCTTGTCCCGGAAGAGTTTTCAAGAAAAAAGGTAGGAGACTGGTCTAGCGAAGAAGACGATAGTATAGCAGATGGAAAGAAAAGAGCAGGAATGAGAAAGAGCAAATGAGAAAGACAGCGACAGTGGGAATTTAAAGCACTAAATTTCCAGAAAGTGGGGATACTATTTATACTGAAACCCCCGGCACCCCAACGGGGGTAAACAAACACTTAAAACAAAACACACACACACACACACAAACAAACAAAAAATACATACCTGAGTGGGAGTCGTAAAGCTGGGAATTCCTCAGACATGCTACTACCAGTTTGTGCATCCGGAGGGTAGTCTGGATCCTGAAATAGCATTCAATGTGTTTACTACGACATAAATTAGAACATTTCTATCCACGACATGCTAATTTTCTTTTTATTACAATTCATATCACAAGGAACAAGAAGAGCAAATATTCATGATTCACCTCTGAGGAATTAAAATATAATGAGAATCTATTGCAAAAGATAGGAGGTGCAAGAGAAAAAGTCAATTTTGATATTATTTTTACTATAACCATGCTGTAATAGCCTTGTACTAGCCTCCTATCATAACTAAAGGAGAAAGACAAGAGAATTCTGCAAAGAAGAAAACTTTCCCATAACCCCCAAACAAAAAAACATCTCCATTTCCATAAAATTTATTCCTGCCTTGTTAAATGTTCTTTTAAAGTTCTACAAAGGTGGTATCATATCAGGACTAAACTCCTCATATGCATGCAGGATCTAAGAAAGTAACCAACATGATAACACTCAACGCAAATTATCAGCCCAGAACACTTTACAAATTAAGGCAACCCCCCACCGCCGTAGCTCAAGTGGTAGAGCGTTTGCCTGGCACACCGATATGACCCAGGTTCGAATCCCGTGGTGGGTGATATAAAATGTGGCCATTTTCACTATCCATTTTAGCAGTATGATTGCTCTGGTGGTTCAGTTCTGATTCAGGTCCCTACCCTTGTTTTCCTGGGATGGTTATCCCAATCTGCCATATAACCAATGGTGGGTGTGGACGTTAAACCTCAATGTTCATTCAGGCAACCCACGCAGGGGACGCCGAGGCTCCTACTCTAATTTATCGAACCCCCGTTTACAAAACATATGGTCAGAACAGCTTCTCTTGTAAGTATTTTTAAATAATAATAATAATAATAATAATTAATAATAATAATAACAACAACAATAATAATAATAATTTAATAAAAATAAAGTGGTGTCAAGATCAATCATGCGGTAACTTCTGCGTCCTAGATTCTATTTTTTTATTTGATTATTTATGCCGTCATCAAATAAATCTTGTTCGTTGATAGTCTAGAAATAGAATGAAAATATCACACACAGACACACACACCCACACACAAAACAACCAAAAAGTACACAACGTCTTAGTACACATCGTTGGTTGGTTTATTAATGTCTTGTTCACCAAAGATGATAAGACAAAAGGGGGGGGGGGGGGGGGGAGAGACATTTAAACAAATCTAGCTACTGGTGTATCAATTAAGATTTTTGCCACGACAGAGCATAAATCTAAATCAAAGTCTGCTAGACTTGATTTCCTGTCTATGACTGGAATAAACAAGGGGGTAATAACATTATAATCAAAAAGAATATGTTTAAGTGAGAAGGGCTGGTTACACACACATTCAATATTTCTACAATATTTGGTCCGCACAGCATCTAGTAGTATTCTATATGACATAGAATAAATTACTCTTGAAGTTTTGTAAATCACTGCGGTATTGAACATTGCCTTAGTATTAAAGGATTGTGTCATATTCCTTTCAATTTGGTTTTGCAATTCCTTGGATGATGGAAATATATCAAGGTATTTTGCATTAACATTTAGGGCTCCTTGCTTAGCTTTTCTGTCAACTATGTCATTATACACCAATCCACAGTGTGAAGGTACCCAGCAAAAGCTTTTACACATCGTCCGATCTAGTAGTGTTCACATCGCCGAAATTTAGTAGGCCTACACAACGACTTAGTACACATTGCACATGCATAGTACACAACGTCCGTAACCTTCTACTAGTCTAGGTGTACTCAAATAGGCCTACATGTAGGCTACTTGGGTTAAAAACTTGATCTATGTAGTCTATATCATATGGCTGTGGGCTAATGTTTCCATTTGATTTGTATAATGAAGTAATAAAGTATTTTTGCCTCGAAACACCCCCCCCCCCTTTTTTTTTGTGTGTGTGTGTGGTTAAGGCCTAGATCTACTTTTTATTCCGACAGCGACAGATTTCCAGATAAAATCACAGGCTGTGAAGTCCGTAGGCCTTGCCTATATACTATGTATAGTATGTAATTGAGGCAAGGCCTACGGACTTCACAGCCTGTGATAAAATTAGAGTAGGCTATTTTCAGAATTATTCAGTGTGAAATTCATTTGAAAACATTAGCCCACAGTCATACAGATAACACAGATGAAGTCTATATCCATATAAACCGAGTAACGAAAAATAAGGATAATTTGTGACTAAGCAGGGCTAGCTAATTCTGAAGAAGGATCGGAAAAAATGCAATTGATAGGTTCGATTGAAACTTTGTAATACGTTCTTTTACCGTTCGAACACTACTGACACATTCCACAATGCTTTCGGTTGATTTTAGAAAGCTACATATTAATCTGAACTCAAAAGAATCAAATACAAAGTCCACAATCAAACTACAAAATCCACAAAAATACTAACCTCGTGCGAGAATCATCCGCCATTTACAATCACCCTGCAATGCTGCTTGACGGTAAAACAGGTTATGCCATATGAAGATACGTTTAGATCCACGATGGCTCAGGGGTCGACTATATATCTCTCAAAAAAATTGTGTTCCGCAAAACCAGAAGTAGCACGCATTCCTCGTTGTTTTTATTGTATTAAGAATAAGAAAAAACATAGAAAATAAAAATTTTTCGTAAACAACCCTCTCAGTTTAAAAAATATTCCACAAATTATGGTGGTAGACAGAAGGTACCTTTTTTCAAGGGTTCACTTATATGCTCAATGTTTTGTTGGAAGATTGCTCTCAAATGGAACATTCCCAAATAGCAATTTCTTTACTGAAGAATCGTCTGCTCCTGGGTTATCGAATGCGCATGGAAACAATTCAGTTGGCCCAATGGTTAGTCAGTAAATCAGCAAAACCTTAGGTCGACCGAAATTTGGTTGACTTAAGTCTGAAGTGTTGCAAAAAGGGGGTCTTAGGTCAACAGTTGGTTGACCTAAGTCATACTTAAGAATTGTATATATATATATATATATATATAGGGAGGCGACTGGTTCAAGCTTGGGAGAGAGGTTGTCTACCTTGCATTAATTGGTTAGACTAGCCTTGCTGTGCAGAATTGCTGTGCAGAATCCTTTGGTGTGGCCATTGGGTTATGCAGGACAAGGCGACACGACATTTGTTCTCCCCGGCTGACCATTCGTCTTCTGCTTTTGGTGGTGAGCGGGACTACATTGTCGGCAGGCATTTTATGCAAGTCGGTGGCATCGACTTTGCAGAAGAGTGTCGTGGCACTAGTAGCCGGCAACCCGGTTTACTATCAACACGCTTCCCCGCCTTTCAAGGGCAAATATTTGTATGTCCCTCTTACGAGGAATAAATAAAAATAACAGCACGGGTCGGACCGTGTTCTCAAGGTGGATGCCGAGAGACGGGAGTCAAATACTCTGCTCGGCTACATTTTTGGTCACTCCGAATGTTACAGAACAAACAGTGGAACAAAATCTACACTTTGCAATCTATTTACAAGTCACATCCTCCTCTCCCCATCCCCCCCCCCCTCTCTCTCTCTCACTCGCGACAATTTCTTCTCCTCCTTCTCTATTCCTCACCCAATGTTAGATTGTTATTCACTTACGATCCTGCCTTTTTACCACCTCGTCATCGTCTCCTTCTGTTTCTTCTTTTGGTATGTTTGCACATCTTTCTTCTTGTCTTCTTCCTTTTCGTATTTATCCCTCCTCCTCTCTCTGTATCTTCTAAGTCTTCTTTCCTCTTCTTCCTTCTCGTTTCAACCGTCTGTGCTGCATGTCCCCAAGTCTCAGCAAACAGGAGTGTGGGATTTGTGCTTTGCTAGGTGCTATAAATCTACCTACCATTGTATGATGTGTGTTTCAGATCTACATCGACAAATTAATCTAACATTGTACGATGTACATTTCAGATCTACATCGACAAATCAAACTAACATTGTATGTTGTACATTTCAGATCTATATCAACACATCAACCTAACATTGTATGATGTACATTTTAGATCTATATCGACACATCAAACTAACATTGTATGTTGTACATTTCAGATCTATATCAACACATCAACCTAACATTTTATGATGTACATTTCAGATCTACATCGAAACATCAATCTAACATTGTATGATGCATGTTTCAGATCTACATGGACACATCGACCTAACTTTGTCTGATGTATGTTTCAGATCTAAAACCACACACGTCACCATGGCACCGTCACTCATCCACTGTGTCTCTGCCCTCCTGTGCCTAGCCGGCCTCGCACTCCTCGCCTCCGCCAGCCAATCAGAAAGCAGCGCCGACGCTTCTGACTACGACTCCTCCCCACTGGCGGCTCGCCCACTAGCTCACCTGTTGAGGAGGAGGTCCTCGGAGATGCAGGCCCCGCCCAACTACTACGCCTCTCTCCTGGCCAACTATCCTAATCTTGTGCCCGCCAAGAGGGAGGACAGGATCTGGATCTGGATGCCTGCTCACGGATACATCAGCATACCCAAGGACGATGTGAGACTTTCACTTAACTTCCACACTAAATCAAGTCAAACCCCGTTAGGCACACGTAGCAATGAGTACTGATGTATGATACGATGCTGTAGCTCTAAAACCTCAATGTAAAACGCTTGACTGCGTCGTCCAAAGCCATCAGCAAAGCTTTGAACTCCAGACCAAACACAGATTTTACTCTGCAAAAACCCTTGTATTTCCAATGTTTTACAACCACTGCTGACTGGTGTGAGTTCAATTGACGGCCGGGAGTACTCAAAGTACGACGAAGTCTGACAGACCATCACAGAGGCCATTGGACAACACGATGACCTGCTCACAGTGGTGAAAAACCGGAAACTCCGAGGGTATGGCCACGTCAGCAGATCATCAGGTCTTGCAAAGATCATCCTGCAAGGCACTGTGCAAGGAGGTAGAAGAAGAGGGAGACCGAAAAAGAGGTGGGAGGACAACATTCGAGAATGAACTGGTTTGACACTGAGCGAAACCATCAGGGTTGCTGAGACAGAGAAAGATGGAGTATGCTGGTTAAACGATCATCTGTGGTGCCCCAACGACTTCCGAGTTACGGGATAGGATAGGATAGGATTGTACTAAAAATAAAATTTAAAAATTTAAAAAATACCGGGAGACACTGCGCCCCTACTCCTTAAAAGGCCTAGTCTGTGCACGCACGCATTCCATCGCAAGTAATTTAAAGATCCTGACGCTCATGTCCTAGGCGGGTGAGTGCCGGCTACACAAATACACCAGCAAGCACTAGGTCCCTTTTAACTATCCCCAGTCGCCCAGGACTGTGCTCAATCATCTGGGCGTTAGACTATGCGCCCAAAGGTTGCAAGTGGGCGTCTCGGGCGGCTTGAGTTAGATCCTCTATCGGCCGGCGCCTTGAGACGCTCTTGCGCTGGAAAAGCGCTATATAAGAACGATTAAATAGATAAATATAAATAAGCATATAAGAACAATTCGTATTATATTGTTCTGTACTGTATCGTATTGTACTGTATTGTACTGCATCATACAAAAAAATTCTCAATGTTTATCCTGTGTGCAGGTTGCCTCTGCTGCGTCCAACTCAGGTAGCCCTGGCCGCGGTGACGGTATCTTGCGCTACGGCAAGTGAGCCCGTGAGGCCCATGGACCCTTAACCCAACCCCCTTTTTCTCCCCCCAACGCAGCGTTATAGATAGCTATGGTGACTCCCTTCATCCACTGTCTACAAGTTGTGACCGACCACAGTTGCCGCCTCTTACCACGTTATGCATAACATAACCAACCTTGGGGTACCCCAGTTTGCACGTTCCTTAGCTTCACACAACTTTGCATGCCGCACACAAAGCAGGCAGTTTGCCAAAATAATAATAAAAGATCGTCTTTGAATCACTGGAAGATCAACAAACAGTAGGCAAAATATCACGTACATAGTTTGAGTAGTCACCAACAGTCATCACTACTTGTGAGGAGTCGCGCTATTGAAAGCACATATTGCATCCCAATTGTAGCGATAAAAACAATAGAAAGCGGTATTTTCCTTCCTAGGAACAAGTCTCTGAATCACTCCTTTCTCTGTGATTATTATGATTATTATGATTATTATGATTATGATTATGATTATTATTATTATTATTATTATTATTATTATTATTATTATTATTATTATTATTATATTATTATTATTATTATCATCATCATCATCATCATCATCATCATCATCTTACAGTCCCACGGCCACAGGGATTGACAGCTAAGCTTAGAACTAAAAGTTAATGTCCATTTTCTACATGTGACTAATAATATGACAGACAGCACTGCAAGCCTACCAGGAGCTGACAGTTAAGTTGAAGGCTAAGTCTAGGACTCATTGAACCAACTCTTACTGTGTAAGACCATTCATTTTACTTAGTGCTGTTCTATCCATCAGGTCCCATGGCTGGGAGCTGGAACAATGCAGCTTTTATCTGGGACAGTTTCTTTATTGAAGACATAACCACAGTACTATCCAGAGGAACCAACGTTCCAGCATGCACACTGTGAAAAGCTGGTCATATAACGCTCATAGCGCTCATTTTAGAAAATGTGCTCTATAACAGTTATTTAGTAGTAGTAGTAGTAATAGTAGTAGTAATAGTAGTAGTAGTAGTAGTAGTAGTAGTAGTAGTAGTAGTAGTAGTAGCAACAATAGTTAATACTTAGTTCATTCGTTAGTATTTATTTAATAAATAATTTATTTATTTGTTAATTAATTTATTTATGTATTTATACATTTTTATTTATGTATTTATTGTTATTATTATTATTATTATTATTATTATTATTATTATTATTATTATTATTATTATTATTATTATTATTATTACTATCATTATTTAACCACATTATTATATTATTATTATTATTATTATTATTATTATATAACCAGAGTACTATAGAAGGAAAGTGCATTCAGACTGCGGCACTGCAAAAACTACTAATGGTAATGGACTCTATGCATAATACTACAGGGCTGTCTCTAACTACATGGGAGGCAATACGTGAGCTACATTGTAACTGTAACCGTCAGCTTGCTAGAGACTGTGTGAGCGAGTTAAAATAGCTTCCTAATAAAATCCAAATACAATATGTTGGGAGTTGTTCAGTTTGGTTTGTATGTCCGAAAGCTGTTGTTGTTGTTGTTTATGCAATCGGGAATAACTTGAGCGTTCCAAGCTGAGTTGGGTGCTTTTTTTTAAATAGTTATATATTTTTCCTTGCCACTCTGTCTCTCTCTCTCTCTCTCTCTCTCTCTCTCTCTCTCTCTCTCTCTCTCACTCTCTCTCTCTCTCTCTCTCTCTCTCTCTCTCTCTCTCTCTCTCTCTCTCTTTCACATGTTCTGTCTTTCAATTGCTAACACCCAATACTACAAAACAGATACAAAAGAGTAGGAGCACTGTGAAAGTGATAGTATTGAATAGTGGTATGCTGCTCCTGCCCAAAATATTGAACTCTACACCACGTGCTGTGTCCTAAACATTATTAAAGGTTGGGATCTATCGGCATTTAAACACCAGTTCTCATTAAAAGACAACACAAATATCTGGAAACAAATACAAATAAATTTTGTATCCAGTAGTCTTTGCACAGCTAGACATAGGTAGTCAGCTTTACACAAACGCACCATTTGTACCATGCAATATTAAGAGTGATAACTAACAAAACAAACATTGGTATCATTTTGGACAGTGACATTATACAACGCAGAAAGTCGTCTACCTGCTGCAACAACAGCTACAGCGGAATCCATTGCAACATCTACGGAAAATAATAATCACCTACAAAATAAACACACATCCATAAATCGACGTATGACCACCACCATTAACAACAACAACAATAACTGCAACAACAACAACACCGACCACAAGGATAGCTTCAATAAATGGACTTGAAAATGACGATGATGATAACAATGACAATGATGATGACCATGATGATGCAACAACAACAACACCATCAGTAACAACATCAACAAACACAAGGACAACTTCAATAAAGTGACCTCACAGTCACTATGATAATAATGATGATGATAATAATGATGATGATAATAATGATGATGATGATGAATAAGATGATGATACCGATGATGATGATGATGATGATATCATAGGTTTGGAAATGCAAACAGAAGCCTGGACTTACAGGTCTGTATTTGCTGCGGTATCCTTTGCCTTCCTGATGTCTGTCCCAGTCGGCGATGCGTTCCTGCCTGGCCTTCTCCTCTTTCTGCACACACAACAATAAGCTTACAGTCAACAACAGTAAGGTCAACATGCGCACACGCACACATATCCACACCTACTGATGCAAGTACACACCAATGAACACAGTGTCACACAACAGACAGCAACAGTGGAAGGAGGCAGGCGCAGAAGCAAGTCAAAGAAAGAACAGGACAGCACAGACCACGTCACGCCTCCTGACAACAGCTGCAGACAGCCTGAAGTGGGGAAAACTTTCCTCAACAGTATCCCTGATGTCTCCCCAATGGCCCCACAGACTGGGGGATTAGACAGATAGATAGACAGACTGAGGGATTAGACAGATAGACTGAGGGATTAGATAGACAAACTGAGGGATTAGATAGATAGACAGAATGAGGGATTCTATAGATAGACTGAGGGATTAGATAGATAGACAGACAGGGATTAGATAGATAGGCAGACTGAGGGATTAGATGGATAGATAGACTGAGGGATTAGATAGATAGACTGACTGAGGGATTAGATAGATAGACAGACTGAGGGATTAGATACATAGAACGAATGAGGGATTAGATAGATAGATATTAGATAGACTGAGGGATTAGATAGATAGATAGAAAGACTGTTTCAGTCCACCCAATGCAAGGAAGATACATTAAAATTACACAATGTGGTATTTATATTGCAATAATGGGGATAGACAGAACTAGAAAGATGGTTTCAGTCCACCCAATGCAAAGAAGATACGTAAAAATTACACAATGTGGTATTTATATTGCAATAATGGTATTGGATGAGAATGTGGTATTCATGTTGCAATAATGGTATTGGGTGACAGTGCAGTATTTATATTGCAATAATAATATTGGATGACAACGTGGTATTCATAATACAATAATGGTATTTAGATGACAATAGAATATTCATAATGCAATAATGGTATTGGATGACAGTGTGGTATTCATAATGAAATAATGGTACTGGATGAAAGTGCAGTATTCATAATTTAATAATGGTATTGGATGACAGTGTGGCATTCATAATTCAAAATAATGGTATTGGATTTCAGTGCGATATTCCAAATTCAATAATGGTATTAGCCAAGCTAAAGCAATTCCAAAATGTTAACAAAGTTATTTTTGTTTCCGTCGACTCGCCCTTTCCACCCCAGTTTTTGAATGATAGTTGTGTATATGTTGTGTATGTATGAGTGTCTGTAACATGTGTATGTTGGTTACAGAGCCTGATTCAGGAACAAGGCATGTATATAGCATACAGAGTTTCTATAATTCACACAGTGTAGCCAAGAATCGCAGAGTACCTTGTAGAAGTCTTAGCAGCTATTTAGCAGAACTACCTATTACGCCATGGTAATGTAACATAGTGCTACAGTGAAGTGTCCTCTTCTTGTTCAGTTGGGGACAGGGAATGCGATGAAACAGTACTTCAAGAAAACCTGCAATCTGTTTGTAACCAGTCTAGGCAAACGTATGCTAGTCTCAGCGACGCAGTGCGATTATTATTATTATTATCGTTAATATTAAAATTAGTAGTAGTAGTAGTATTATGGAACACATACATGTTATTAATAGTACATACATTTCTCATAAGCATGTAACACTGCTAACACCGTCCTATTTGTTCATTTCACAAACAAAAACAAAACAAAAAACATACTGGCCATCATTATTATTATTATCATCATCATCATTGACATCATCATCATCATCATCATCATCATCATCACCATCGTCATCATTGTTATAGGCATCACAGCGTAATCAGCATCAAAGCTATTTTATACTAATTTGTTATTATCCATAATAGGGGTCGACTGTTAATCTTTCTTTTTTGCATGAATTGATTTCCAATGTGATCCTTAGGGCGAAAAAAAAAGTATTATGTCTTATAATTAATATTTTCAGTCAGGAAGAAAAAAACTTGCACATTACAGTCAACAGGTAGGACACTGAATGAAGTTGACTCTCATCAATAATAATAATAACAAATAATAATAATAATAATAATAATAATAATAATAATAATAATAATAATAATAATAATAATAATAATAATAATAATAATAATAATAATAATAACAGCAATAATAATCATAAAAATAATTTACTGCACTGAGGATGGAACATTGTGGGATAAACCATTAAAAGAGGAATTAATCATCATCATTATTAAAGGCTGCAGAACAAACTCCGTCTACATAGCAGCTGCAGAACAAACTCCGTCTAAATATCTTCATGTTCATCTTTAGTCCTGAAGGAATTATGTCCCTTTGGGAAGTTATGTCTATTTCAGTTCCATATCCTTATGGAGGGTGGTCAAAACACACTACGTAGCTAAGACAAATCTCCACTAATCATATCTCTGCAGCTAGCTGGTCATAGAATTTGAGGATCAGCTACAATCCTGATTCAGTTGCATTTTTTTTAGCTACTGAGAACTGCAAACGGTCTAGCATAGCAAAGCACGGAAGAACTGTCAGAAACAGACCGATAACCTGAGCTTAAAAGGTCCAAGAATTACTTCCTGTTTCTAAATAATATTACACACTATGTTGCGGAAGAATCCGGAAAGTGTGCAAAGCGGTCTACTGCGAGTGGTCTTTTTTACATGGACTCCTGGAACGCACATGCGGAATCGTTACAAGTTGTTGCTTAAGCTGGCTTAGTCTCAGCTAAGCAGTGTCAGGTCAACACCACAATAGCTAGACACTGTATATGGGTGACCAGACCTGGCTTTCTTTCCAGTTTGGATTAATTTTCCCTTACATTGGTACGATGACCTAACATTCACTAAGGAAAGAAATAGTACCTTAACGATCTTCAAAAAGTTAAAATCCATGTTCAGGGCCATCTTCGTCAAATGTGGTGATGAAAATGAAGCCATTAGTTTCAGATATGGTAAAAGGGAAATAACTGCGATCAATAGAAGCAAATAAAATGTATAACCTGACTTTCACAGTGACAACCAGCTTAAGGGTTCAACTAAAGTTGTGAAATCTATTTTCACTGGCATTTGCTCTGTACGGCATAGGTTGGCTAAGAGGCTGCAATAATGAAATACTTTAGAGGCCTGGCTAGGGTCCTATCCTATCCTATCCTGTCCCGTAACCCGGGGGTCGTAGGGGCACCACATGATCGTTTAACCAGCATACTCCATCTTTCTCTGTCCTCAGCAGCCCTGATGGCTTTGCTCAGTGTCAAACCAGTCCATTCTCGAATGTTGTCCTCCCACCTCTTTTTCGGTCTCCCTCTTCTTCTACCTCGTTGCACTGTGCCTTGCAGAATAGTCTTTGCAAGTCCTGATGATCTGGTGAAGTGGCCATACCATTGGAGTTTCCGTTTCTTCACCACTGTGAGCAGGTCATCGTGTTGTCCAATGCCTTGTGTGATGGTCTGTCAGACTTCGTCGCTGGTAATGTGTTGGGTATAGGAAATGCCCAGAAGTCTTCTGTAGCACCTCATCTCCATGCTTTGTATTCTTCGTTGGAGATCTGCTGTGAGGGTCCATGCTTCGCAAGCAAATAGGAAGATGCAGATGACAAGGTTAGGGTGGTAGTGACATAGTAATTTTTTTAAAATATAAAAGGTGGCAAACACCTAACAGGACAAAGCTTCACAGGACGAGAACTGCTGTAATCTCTATGATGCAACAACAAGCAGCCCTTACTCCTTTGGATGAGAGTATAAACCAAGGACTAGTCTGTGGACACACACACACACATTCCATCGCACAGACTTTACCGATCCTGAAGCTCATGTTCCAGATGGATGAGCACCAGCTACATAAATACACCCAACAAGCACTAGGACCCTTATCCCCTCATCCCCAGTTCATCCAGCATCACACTCAGTTGTCTGGGGTGTCGGACGATGCGCCTAAGGCTGCAAGTTGGAGCCTCAGCCCACTTGAATAAGATCCTGAAGGAGCCAGCATCTTGAGCAGCTGTTAAGCTGAAAAAGCTCAATATATGAATGATAAAATACATAATAATAATAAATAACAGATAAAGCTCAGAATGGCGGGGGGTGTGACTGACCTCTTGCTGTTTGACTTTGTACTCAGCGGCCTGTTTATCCAGCTCTTCCTGCATCTTTCGTCTCGCTCTCTCTAATGCCTCCGCTTGCTCTTGCACTTTGCCGGCATCTGGTAAAAAAACAAATGTATATTACGTTACATGGTTATTGCTTTAGGTCCAGCGGATGCTTCCGAGCAAAATCAGGACCATAGAAGTGAAAGAGGACTCACCCCTGATCTGCATAAAAGATCTGCCGAAACAACCCTAGTGGTAACCCTGAAGGCAATCTACCAGCCGGTCACTTTACAATAAAGACATCTCACGCAGGGGACGCTGAGGCTATACTCTAATTTATCGAACCCCCGTTTACAAAAACAAAATAGAATAAAAACATCATTATAAAACACATACATATAAAATGCCTACATAGCTAAATAATAACATCATAGGAAGCCCCAGTGACCACCTGGCAGAAAGCGTCCAATATTCCCAAGCTGATCCAACAGACCTCATACACAAATGAAGAGTATTGTCCCGAAAGAGTTTTCAAGAAAAAAGGTAGGTGACTAGTATAGCGAAGAAGAAGATAATATAGTAGATTGATAGAACAAAGTAGGAATGAGAAAAAACAAAGGAGAAAGACAGCGACAGTGAAAATTTAGAGCACTAAATTTCCAGAAAGTGGGAATACTATTTATACTGAAACCCCCGGCACCCCCACGGGGGGAAACATATGTATAATACAATAACGGTAATAATAACAGTGTGTGCGGTAGGGAGTATTTCTTCACAGTCTATTTTATTAGAGCCTTGAGCAGCTCTTAAGCTGGAAAAGCGCTATATAAGAATAAAGTAAATAAATAAATACAATCAAATATATAAATAACTAAATAAAGAAATATAACTAAAGAAAATAAAGAACAGAAATTTAAAAAAAATTAAAATAAATAAACAAACGAAACCAAAAGAAAAGAAAAAAAAAACATACATTAATTCAAATGCATGATACAACTTTGACAGGGTGGGGTAATAGAGTGGAACAAAAGACATGAAGGAACCATATGAACTTTAGGGGTTGGCCTACTGGAAGTAGTATGTTTTCAGTTTGGTTTTTGAAGGATGGAAAGGAAGCACATAGGTGCAATGAAGGGGAAGGAAGAAAATTCCAAACAGAAGGAGTCTAAAACAATAGTGTAAGGAGAAAGAACACAACTACAAAACCACACAAATAGGCATTGGAAGCCTCAGTTTATAAGGTGGGAAGAGAAGAAGCACAAACCCATTTTCTTGTATCGGGCATCTTCTCTCTGCTGCTGGAGCTTGTCCAGTGTAGGCGTGATGTACTTGCTCTTGAGGTACAGCAGAGCGATCAGCCCAATCAGCAAGAACCAGCCGTACTGCTGCAGAAATACCACCGCTGCAACATAATGCCCCAAACTGGTAACTAATCACTAAAAATGGACTTGTCGGGCTGACCCCAATCTTCAGTGTCAGAGGGTAAGCGCCTGAGCCTAAGCTTGACAGATCTGTGACAATCAGCTAGCATCAAGGTCGCTGGTTATTGCAAATGGGCCTATTTCATGTTTCAGATGTGACTAGCCACTATATATTTGCCCTTTTGTACAGTTCATCTGTTTTATGATTTTAATCTTCTTATCCTTTTATTGTGATTTGCTGTCAACTTGTTCACTATCTTTTATGTGCGTGTTTGTGTTTGGTGCTGCAGAGTTCACCAAATGCATTCCTTATGAAGTTATGTATTATCCACTTGGCAATAAATTACCTTGTATCTTGTAGAAGGGAAATAACCGACGCTTTTGCACTGTTATTCTCACTTTCTATAGTATTGGTGTTATCACCCTTTCAAAACCGGAATACTCGATTGTGGGATTAAGGGTGGTTATCAGAACGTCTTATTATTCAATTTCATTTCAATTAATCAAAGTAAACAACTTTCAAATTCCTCAGTGTTGTAATTTCATGGTACATTTTACATTTCCTTTGGAATTAATCATTAGGGTTTGAATCGAATTAATCGAACTAGTGTGTCAACTGCAGATGAATCTAGGGTTGGTCAGTGGCCTTCACATATGGTTTTATAGTTTCAATACAATGGCTCGGGTGTAGAACCCAGTACCCTTTATCTCCAGCATGAGAAATATCTATCCTATCCTATCCAATCCCGTAACTCGAAGGTCGTTGGGGCACCAAAGATGATCGCTTAACCAGCGTACTCCATCTTTCTTTGTCCTCATGGCTTCGCTTAGTGTCAAGCCAGTCCATTCTCGAATGTTGTCCTAGCCCACCTCTTTTTCTGTCTCCCTCTTCTTCTGCCACCTTGCACCGTGCCTTACAGGGGTGATCTGTGTGTTTATCGTGTCAGGTATTTATCAAATTTATTATTGCTATTTTTGTTTTTTGTCAAGGAAAATATTATTTGTGCCTTTTCAGAGCCCAGTTGGCTCAGTGGTATATACAATGGCAAAATAATAGAAGCATAGAATGTCAAGTGATAACACTGCAGCCTGTACAGAGGTAGTGGTTCAAAGTCTGTTGATGGCCTGGAGTACCCAAACAAGCATGACATGACCCTGAGAAACAGTGAGTTCAGTGCTGTAATAAAAAAACAAAAAACAAGTAAGCTTTAATTTAAATGTCAAGCAAAAACATAGCCACCTGCACCGACAGTGGTTTTAAGCCCAGACCTGTTCACCCCTACCAATGCCAGTCAGGAGTAAGCAGACTGTCTGTCAGGAGTTTCATCTGTCTGTCAGGAGTACAGTACTGGAATATTTTTTTTGAGAGATTGAGAAAAAATAAAACAAAAAGACAGTTAAATTTACTACAAAAACACATTAAAAAGTAAATTTGAAAAAGCATTCACTTATTTATTGCTTTAGCAATAAACGAGCTTATTGTGCGTTGGTTAGCCTGCCCTTGTTGCAACTGCTTGTGTCTACCACAGTTCACGTGTCTTTCAATGGCATTTCTACCGCCGTCCGCAACGCTGAAGTCAAGTTTGCAAATTTTGCAGTAAGCATAGTTTTCAGACCTTTCGGAGCTCGTTAAGCACTTATGCAGTTCTGAATAAGAAGCATTCCACTTCTGCGTGTAAAGCATCTTCTTTTTGGGTGGTGTTTGTCCACCATCTTCTGCATTTTTTATTTTCGCCATCGAGAACAGACTAGTCACTTCGAAAACATGCACAAATGCTCGATCACACAAGAAAGAAAGTGCGAGCCGGAAATCTAAACTTGCACAGGAAATTCCAGTTTTTGTCTTATTACGGAAAACTTACGAAACGGAAGAAAAAGCGTCTTTCTACCGAAAAAAATACATTTTTTTTATTTTATTTTCATTGCTCGCGTTTGAAACCGGAGTTTTTGTTTTCAAAACGGATAAGCAGATTTTTACAGTCAAAACGTAGAAAATCCGGTCAAACCGGAGGAGTGAACAGCTCTGTAAGCCCAACAAACAACAAACTAAAACAACAAAAAAACACCATTACCCAGCCTGATACACTGCGCCTCCAACCCTTTTAAAATTGTGATGGTCATATCCTAGACGGGTGAGTGCCGGCTAAACACATACACCCAGCATTTTGGTCAGTCATCAAGCCGTCAGGCTATGCACCCAAGCGCTGCAAGTGTGGCTTGAGTTAGATCCTGTATCAGCCAGTGCCTTGATCTAGAAAAGCTCTCTATATTATAATACCATTGAATTTAAAGAACACAATCGCAGAATCTGATATTTATTTGTTTAAAAAATAGTTGTCCTACAGATCATATTGATAAATGTCGCTGATTTATGCGGTGGTTGTGCAGCAGCAGGCGTGGCATGTCTTTTGCTTTTTGTTTGTTGTTGTTTTGCTGTTTGAATCTTCAGTTTCTGTTTTGCATGAGATTTTTAAACATATGTGTCTTTGCGTGTTAGCTTGGGAGAATGTAAATTGTAAAACATTAATAAAGTTGGTTTGTTTTATATAGATCTTCAAATTCATCTTTGGTTTATTTATTTTATCAAAGCCTTGTCTTGTTGCCTTTTGGGAAAATATCTATCATTTTTCTTGTTGTATAAATTTTTATTCATCAGATTAACGTAAGTTGTACTGTTGTTATCATTTTTCAAATCCAATTGGTTACAAGTGATAATGTTTGCATATTAATCAACAATAAAATTGAAATTAAAATTCAGTTTCATTTTCTAATAGCAATCTCCCTATCTGTAAATCACATATATTTGAGTGAAAGGTGCATGTTAATGTTTGTTCTATATGTGACAGTGCAAAACACATGAGCAAACATGTATGCAGAGGTGCCAACCCCCTAATCTTCTTGTCAGTATTTCCGGACCCGTTTGTCAGTATTTTTTAACACTTGTCAGTATTTTTTTTATCGCTAAACCTAGCCTATGACACTATAAAGTAATGACAGGCTTCCCTCTGAAACAGAAGGCTATTTTCAATCCTCTAAAATCACGATAAAAATCAGCTTGTTGAACACCACACTTGTTTTACTCTAAAATCACCATAAAAATCAGCTTGTTGAACACAGCGACGTTCAGTGAGTGCAGGAGTACTATTATGAGACCAGAAACCGGTACAGAAGCACCGCTGGCAAAGAAAAACGATCGGCAACTTTTCCTCCGTATTTTTATAAAAGCTACCGTATTTCCGTATTTAATTCACTTCGCCGGAATTAAATACGGTCAATCCGTACTGGTTGGCACCTCTGTGTATGTTGGTATAGATCAATGAGTTTTGAGCCTGAATGATGATTTAAAAATATTGCATCCAGTTTGTTTTTGTTTATTTATTTATTTAATTTTTTTTTTTTGTGCTGGTCGACACTTTCCATTTACTCTATTTTTAGACTAATAATATAACAAACCACAAACTTAACCCTTTGAACCCGAAAGACCGATATATCGGTCTAGCCCTTAAACAGCTGTGCCCCGATAGACCGATAAACCGGTCCCGTAACCTTACCTTAGTCTTGCGGTCCGTACAAAGCTTACTGTTCTTTCTAGTACTTGCTGTTTGGAATAGGGTTATTGGGAATGGGCTCAGAATTGGTGGGGCATCCAGGGTTCAAAGGGTTAATCCCTTTTTAACCAAATCTAAACCTAACTATATAGTTACCTATCAAGTATCATGGTTCTCTCACGATTCTTTGGTTGAACCATGCTTCCTGCTCTTCCCTTGGAATTTTAATGTTAAATAATACGCAAACATTATCACTTGTAACCAATTGGAGTTGATAAATTTTTTAATTGAATTCAAAATTTTTGAAATCTTCCCTTGGACTTTGAGGCTCTGTAATGTGCATTACCTTTGGTGTTAAAAGTGGTCGGCTGTAGAATAAAAAAGAAGACGTTGGATGAGGAAAAGGGATTTAAAAAAAAAAGAGTAAAGTTAAACTGAATCAGAACATTTGGTCTATCAGTGACTATGGAAAGATCAATAAACATTTTGTCAGAACAGTAAGTTGAGTAACTACTAACTATACTCCGAAATAACCCCGATTCTTACCCGTTGAAAATGCAACCGTAATTCCTTCTGGCGTTTCATTTTGTAATATCTCGGGCTCGGGAGGTTGGGCGTCCGGGTCTTGGGCGTCCATATCCGATGTCGAAGGTGATTTGATTCAGTCAAATTTGAACCAAATTTAGAGAAGTTTGTTGTTTCGGTAGCCGACTTTCTCTTTCGGCACGTCAGCGGAAGAAAGTGGCGATTTTTAGTTCTTTTAACATGAGAGGTAAACCAAGGGAAACAATCTCTACAAAACCGCTGCCGTAGATGAAGAAGAAACAAGATGCCAAACCATATAAAATGTATTTTGAGACAACCACAACCATTTACCCTATGGTGTGGTGTAATAATAATTGCGCTGGTATGTGCCTTTTCCTTAGAATATTGGTATAGGCCCGTGTGGTTTTTTTTTAGTCTTCGTACTATAATTTATTTATAGAATTTTTCTGACAGGTTGTTTCCCCTGGACCAATATTTACTGGTCGGTCCAAACATTTAGCGAAGACTATAAATACCAAGATAGTCGACTCCTTCATAACTAAGTCTCCTCTCTGAAAATCCTTATCGGGAAGAGAGGGGACAATAAACTGATAATCATTCATTCCTTCATAATACGGTTACATAACAGTCTAAATATTTTGGGGTTTGGGGCCGGGGAGCGGTATTGCGAATTGCAACCATGCTGAGTACTGGGCATACTTCGTGAGGACTCGGCGAGTTCGACCCGAGTGTGACGTCAGCCTCGGAACTCGGTCGAGCTGTGAACGAATATATGACGTCAGTCTCTGAACCTTAAAGTATCTTGAACTTGAACTTGAACTTGAAAAAGTCAATGATATAGGCCACTGGCCTTTACATAGATCCTAAAAACTGCTAGACTTGTAGGTAACTTTACTGCAGAGCGCGTGAAAAGCTGTCTGCTACACAAAATAATTACAAGTTATGAATCTGTTTTAGTGTTTACATAGTGATACACTCACAATTTGAAATTGAAACTGCAGCTCATAAACGGCAAAGCGGCAAGCTAGATTTGAGTTCTGATGTTGCATAGACTACAAAATAGATCGATCGTACAAAACCAGCAAATAGTGTGTGTGTGTGTGTGTGTGTGTGTGAGAGAGAGAGAGAGAGAGAGAGAGAGAGAGAGAGAGAGAGAGAGAGAGAGAGAGTTTATCTGACAGTATTTTATAAATCTACTACACAAAATAATTACAAGTTATGAATCTATTTTAGTGTTTACATACACTCACAATTTGAAATTGAAACTGCAGCTCATAAACGGCAAAGTGGCAAGCTAGATTTGAGTTCTGATGTTGCATAGACTACAAAATAGATCGATCGTACAAAACCAGCAAATAGCCACTACATTAATGCTTAACAATATATATACTTCATACTTTCATTGTGATTGTAGGTAAAATCCGCTGAAAGCAACAACAAGGCATGGAACGGAAGTAAGCCTGTGTTTCACAGCTCGACCGAGTTCCGAGGCGGACGTCATACTCGGGTCGAACTCGCCGAGTCCTCACGAAGTATGCCCAGTACTCAGCATGGTTGCAATTCGCAATACCGCGGCCGGGGAACGGTACGTAAACTAAAGGGTTCCATGGCGTCGATTCTTGGCCCTGAAAGGAAAGAAAAAAAAGTGTATTCCCTATCTATATCCTATTCTTTCCTAGCCTATCCCGTAACTCGAAGGTCCTTGGGACACCACAGATGATCGTTTAACTAACGTACTCCATCTTTCTCTGTCCACAGCAACCATCATGGCTTCGCTCAATGTCAAACCAGTCCATTCTCAAATGTTGTCCTCCCACCTCTTTTTCGGCCTCCCTCTTCTTCTGCCTCCTTGCATCGTGCCTTGCAGGATGTTCTTTGCAAGGCCTGATGCTGATGCTCTGGTGACGTGGCCATACCATCGGAGTTTCCGTTTCTTCATTACTGTGAGCATGTCGTCGTGTTGTGTGATGGACTGTCGGACTTCGTCATTGATGATGTGCTGAGTATAGGAAATGTCCAGAAGTCTTCTGTAGCACCTCATCTTCATGCTTACAATTGTCTCCAGTAGTCCTTCTACCGAGATCTGATGAGCAGTCATCAAGCTTGACATGTATAATAGTAATTCCAGAAAACTCTCAACGATACTACAACAATATCGACCGACAAAAATTTATCAACATTATACAAAGCTTTTCTCTAGCAACAACGCAGAATCATATCAAGGATAAATACACGCTATCTTTGCATGCTTTGCAAAATAAAACATTCGGTACTATCGTGTGCGTCTCGATCGTAACAACGATACGGAACTCTCTCTCTCTCTCTTTCGTCAATGATGGTATGGCCTCCCCGATTGCATTCAAGAATTAGATGTAACTGACAGTGAAACAAAAAGACAGAGACAGAAAGAGACAGACAGAGGGAGACAGAGACAGAGACAGAGAGACAGAGTCAGAGACAGAGAAGGACAAAGAGATAAAGTTTTAACTTTAAATGTGTTCATTTTAAACTTCTTTTTAATATTTGCTTTGCAAGAGAGAGAGAGAGAGAGAGAGAGAGAGAGAGAGAGAGAGAGAGAGAGAGAGAGCGAAAGAGAGAGAGAGAGAGAGAGAGAGAGTTTAAAATTTAAGTGTGTACATTTTAAGCTTATTTTTAATATTTGCTAACTTCTACTTAACATGGTTTAGTTGTGTGGAGGTGTCCCTGTGAGTGTGCGTATTGAACTAAAAGAACAGCAAATGATTGTGTGGTCATTCATTTATTCATGTTTACAACCAGTTCAGTCAATTCGTGTATTGACCAGAGCATTTTTTAAGACAATACACGTATTGACTGGAAATTTTAGTCATTACATGTATTGGCTAGTGGTCACAGTCAAAACACGAACCGACTGATTTTTTTTTAGACAATACGCGTATTGACTGAATACGCAGATTGCCGGTAACATATACAATGGCAAAATAATAGAAGCATAAAATGTCAAGTGATAACATTGCAGCCTGTACAGAGGCAGTGGTTCAAAGTCTGTTGATGGCCTGGAGTACCCAAACAAGCATGACATGACCCTGAAAAACAGTGAGTTCAGTGCTGTACTAAAAAAAAAAAAAAAAAAAAAAAAAAAGTAAGCAAAAACTTTACTACCTAAACCGAAAGTGGTTTAAAGACCCACATTAAAACATGTAGACTCACGTTAAAAAGGTAGACCTACATGTTTTTGTGAATGTTTTTGTGAATACTTTAGACTAGTCATTTGAGTTTTACTATATCTATCTGTTTATGCATTTCAGTATACTATGGAATACCATGTAATAATGATGCACTCACTGTGAGAGGAAGTGTGTGTGTGTGTGTGTACGTGTGTGTGTGTGTGTGTGGCTAGGTAGAAACGCCGTTATTCTGACATACACTTGAACTTCTACGTACTTTCTTTTGACGGCCCCGTTATTTTGACGTCAAAACAATGTTCCGTTAGGGTTAGGGATGTGTTAAGCTTAGGGTTAGGTTAAGGGTTAGGGTTATAGTTAGGGTTTGGGTTAATTAGATTTAGGTTTAGGGTTTGGGACAGCTTCAAAATATGGAAAAATGTCAAAATAATGTTAAAAGTGGCCTTTGGGTATGTTTGTGCGAGTGTGTGTGGTTGTGCATGCATGTGTGTAGTTGTGTATATAGGTATATGTGTGTATGCGTGCGTGTATGTAAGAGAAAGAGAGAAAGAGAGAGAGAGAGAGAGAGAGAGAGAGAGAGAGAGAGAGAGAGAGAGAGAGAGAGAGAGAGAGAGAGAGAGAGAGATGTTAAATATAAAACATTGTGCCATTGTCCAACACCAAATAATATTCCGATTGTTGTATCTATTGCATGTCAATTGGCGAAATAAATTCCTGTTATCCTGTTATTCTGTTATCCATTAAAACATGTAGACCCCCATTAAAACAGGTAGACCCACATTAGCCTACAACAGTGGCGTCTTAATTACTTCCTGCCATGTACCACTGTTGGATAGACGGCAACGTTTTCTTTGCTTTCTGTTTACAGACAAATTACGCGCGCAGAAAGCGTCAAAATGCTGCAGGTGAACGGCAGCCTAAAACACTGGAGACAACTGGCCTTGAAAGAGCCCACGAAAACACAGATAGTATACTTGCCTCCCTTGGTGGAGTTTTGGACGAACTCATATACTCTTCTATCAAACCAGAAACCCCAATACGAAATTCCAGATGATGCTTTGTCACTGGGAAAGTAATCAAACAATTCGTCATTATCCAACCCCAGCCATAGGTTATTGCTAATATTATCTATAATTATCATAATTATTAACAAGCTAGCTCAACAGAGAGAAACAGACAGATAGGCAGGATTTTTTATATAAATCGAACTAATTTAGTTTTATTTTATGTGATGAATTTACTGATAGATAAAATTAATTACGCATGTCAGATTTATAAACAAATTGTTTTCTTGGTTTAGAAATATAATATAGCACAGATAAAATATATTAATAAGTTATGTTACTTTGTAAACGTCACAGATCGCAAAGCATAAGAAATGTTTTTAAAACAATGGGCCACTGATCTCTATTTGAATTGAGTGGCATGTAATATTAATATAAACACTATGCCATCAATTTTATGTCCCATTATTTAAAAATAATGAACGTAATGATTTGATTTTTTTAAAACACTTTATTGTCTCTTTTTGTCAGGAAAATCTGGGTCACCTCCCCTAGACAAGGCTTATTCGCAACCAATATTAGGTAGATGTGTGTATGTGTGTGTATGTGGGTGTGTGTTTGAGAGTGTGGTGGTTTTTTTTTTAAAATTTTGCTGGGGAGCAAACTGGAGTACCCGGAAAAAAGCCCCGAGACGTTGCCCATCCCGCACCTGTTCGGCACCATTGGTTTTGTAGCCTGTGGACAAGGCAAGTTAGTCCCGCCTTAGATCACGCAACCGCGACGTTCGCCGGAGTGTCAATTGAATTATTACAGATAAGCTAATCTATTAAAATGTATGATTGGAAACAAAAATATTATCAAATTATTAGTTCTGAAAAATGCTTTTTCTGGATAGTTCATACTCGCTTCCTAGTGTACTGGCTGTTGGTTACTGGCAGACTTAATTAGAAAATACTTTGAAATAGTCGCGAATCATTTGTACTTTCCGGATACTTTTTACTACTTCTACGCGTGTTAGACCATGGGTAAAAGCTACTTTTGTACATTTTTCAAAGGTCAAGATTGTTGTGTTTCAATTGTGTTTTTTTCTTAAACACATTTTGCGCTGTAGATTAAACTTGACTCAGCCGATTTTGAGAATTGTTTGCTTGCAGATTGTTCAGATAGTGGTAATTATTATTCCATGTTCTTGAATCAACAAAACAAAAATACAAGCCCTAGTAAAAAATCTTTATTGTCCCTTTTTATCGGGAAATTCTGGGCGTAGTCGCACCTGTAGTGCGCCCAAACCCAACCTACCTAACATTAATTGAGTTTTTGAAATTTTGCTAGGGGAGCAAACCGGAGTACCCGGAGAAAATTTACCCCCGAGACGTTGCCCGAGTCGAAAGTAAATAATATTCGGAGAAACGTAATGCCCCGATGCAGGATCGGTTTCTGGCCTCTGGACAAGGCAAGTTAGTCCCGCCTTAGACCACTTGGCCACAACCTTCGCTGTTTAGTATTTATTTATTTATTTATTTAATCACTTTTTATATTTACTAACTCAAGAGCCGCTTAAAGCACTGGCCGATACAGGATCTAACTCAAACCGCCCGAGACGCCCACCCGCAGCCGTTGGGCGCATGGTCTGACGCCCGGACAACTGAGCGCAATCCTAGGCAGCTAGGGATGGGGGAGAAGGACCAAGTGCATGCTGGGTGTGTTCTTGTTACCGGCACTCACCCGTCTAGGACATGAGCGTCAGGATCTTTAAAGTCCGTTATGATGGAATGTATGCGACACATAGACTAGACCTCGGTTTATACTCTCATCCGAAGGAGTAGGAAACGGGAGTAAAGTGTCTTTCCCAGGAACACAACACAATGGCTCGAACCCTGGACCTTCAGATCCGCAAGCCAAAGCACTACCATTAGACCACCGTGCCTCCTAGTAATCTAAACTCATAAGATATATCCAATTTATGAAAATCCCGTCTCATCATTGCCACACGTTAATACTACTACTATCACAGCTCCATATCACAATCATATTTTCATCACTTCATGAAGTTGCAAAATGCATTAAAGTCACTATCACAGTTTTCGTATCAAAATGTGTATAAATTCAATTGATACGAGCCACTATCAACTCTCAGTTACGTTTCGTTATTCTAGTCTTTTATTAAAACAGATAATAAACTGTAATGGAGAGGGTGATAATAGATAATTATAAATGCCTAATAAATAAATCATTTAATAACCTTATCAAGGGCAAGCACTGTGCATAACCAAAATATCCACATCCACGCACACACACACACACACACACACACACACACACAAGCACACACACACACACACACACCAAGAAGACGAAAGGATAAGAAGAAGAAGGAGAAGAAGATGATGATGAAGAAGAAGAAGAAGAAGAAGAAGAAGAAGAAGAAGAAGAAGAAGAAGAAGAAGAAGAAGAAGAAGAAGAAGAAGAAGAAGAAGACTACTTTAATAAATAAGAGAGACAAGAGAGTCTGTGTGTGTCTTATCCCTAAATTACAGTACTCCTGAAAGGATAAATTCTCGTCCGTTAGCTTGAGATTGAATAGTTTTGACATGGCCTCCTATAGCTTTCGGCGGTTGAGGTGTAACATTTCGCCTTAGATTTATTTTCCTTCCTTTATTTTTTTTATTCATTTGTTTGTTTTACGAGAAAATTCGCTTTGGGACAAACGTGAGTATTGACCTATTCTTTTTTCTTCGAACAATGTCCTTTTTTATGGTAGCGTCGTCTGTAAGTGTGTTGACCCCTCGCGTCACAGTTTGTTGTCATAATTGCTAAGGAGATGAATTTACATTCGGCGTAATATTTTCTCGCAAAATTAGTAGATATCCTGTTGAGAATTGCAATAACATCAATTTTCTATCGATTTTGTGTTCTTGAATCTTGAGATTGCTCTTCCGGAATAATCTTGAAGCATTGAAAGATTTGGGCAAGTTGCCACTAGTCATTACTTTAGCACAATACTCGGCCAGCTATAATGAAGGTCGCTGTTTTATCAAATTGGCAATGAATTTACAATGCAGGAGAAGTTCTGAGTAGATTATTATTGTAGGGAAATGATAAACTGTTACATTGGCCTGCCTGGTTTGGGTTGTCTGTGCATGTATACAGTACAATTATATAGATAGACCTCTTCAACACACACCTCACTATACATGTACCACTTGTTCTAATGCACCCACCCCAGTGCAGTGTTTTCAATCTTTACATTTGTTCTAGGTTTCCTTTTTAGATTTATATAACAAAAGTTTAGATATCTTTATAATAATAATAATAATAATAATAATAATAATAATAATAATAATAATAATAATAATAATAATAATAATATAATAATATAATAATAATAATAATAATAATAATAATAATAATAATAATAATAAATAACATTTGTACAGCGCCCTTCCTCATAGAGCTCATAGCACTTTACAGAAGAAAAATAAATAATAATAAATAAACAAATAAATAAATAAATAATTAAACGAAGCGAAAGCAAATCATTGAAGACCAAATCAGAGCATACACAACACACACAAACACACACACACACACACACACACATACACAACCGTGTAGAAACACCGGTGTGATGACTTTCATGAAACTCTACATACGTTACTTTGACATTTTTACAAATTTGTCCATTTTTTGAAGCTAACCCTAACTCTAACCCTAACCAAAGCCCTAACCCTAACCATTACCCTAACCATAAGCCTAACTCTGGATCTGGATCTGGATAGCCTGCCTGTGGATGTTGATTGACGGGTGCGCCACAAAAGCCGATGACGACTATCAACGTGACGTTTTAGGGTGTGCGCATCTCAAAAAAAAAATTTTTTAAAATTTTAACATCCCTGCTCATATTTACACTTTATCTGGTCTTTTTGCTGCTGTACCTAGCGGGTTTAACAGTCCGTTTGCCCAAATGTAGGCGATGGGTACACTGTCTGTTTAAAACTAAAAGGTTATAATCCAGACGGTTAAAAGCTTGATAAAAACAAAGGGTCGTTCACACTGGTTTCTGCCGCCCTAACGCTGCTGAGAAGGCGTTGGGCGTGGGCATGATGACGGTGATATCGTCGAGGTTGTTCCACTCGATCACTGTCTTTACGAAGAACGAGCCTCTGTACTGATCTGTCTTGGAAGGAGGAGCCTTGAAGCAGCGGCTATTGTTGGTTGCCTGTCTCTGTAGGATATTCTGGTTCACGTACCCCTCGTACGCTGTGGGTTTGACCCTACGTCGAGTGCCGCTCACACAACCCTAACCCTAATAAAACACTGTTTTCACATGAAAATAACACGATCCATCAAAAGAAAGTAAGTAGAGATTCAAGTGTATGTCAGAATAATGGCATTTCTACCTAGCCAAACATACACACACACACACACACACACACGCGCACACACAAAATGCATATGATTGTGTTTTGTGTATTTGACGAAGAAAATTTCACCCAAAAAAATCCATGCACTTTGTACAGTCAAGATGGATGGAGGATCAGACAGCAGCGACGGGGAACCTGAAGTGGTGAGATCACTAAAACCTGCTACCATGGAAACCGGGATCAGTCTAAAGCCTCAGATGGATGCCATATTCGCCGAGGTGGAGAGATCCTTGCCCAACATAGATTTTGATCTGTCTGACGTAAGTGTGGATATCCTTGTCTTATTATGTTGGGTCCTCTGACCCAGGGATTGCACTATAGCATTCTTAAGTTTTCCTCAATGTAATTAAGCATAGAAATTATATTAAATATATTGAAATAATGTTTTAATGTATTATGTATTATATTGTTTATTGCATTGTATTGTATCGTGTTGCATTGCATTTGTGTTTCTCAAAATTTCAGGTGTCATCTGACAACGATGAGCAGCCCGTCATTTTCCACCGTAGCCTCAAGATGTCGGAACTGGACTGCGACGACGAGAAAGACCTTGACACCAGCCTCAGTGGAGAGTCCGCCATGGACTTTTTCAAGAGTTCCTCACACACCATCCTCATTCCGTCCATCGACAAGAACAATGCATCCATCAGCTCTTCCCCATTCATGACCTTTGACAACGACCTTGCCGCTATGCTGCAAGGTGAATGGACAGGAAACTGTATAATACTGGATGAGGCAAAATTAACCACAAAAGAAGGGTACCGAAAACCAGCAGTGTCAACTCACTAGTCCATAAGCAACTTTAACAAAGTGTAACAAGACAGTTTGCTGTTCAGTGAAATTTGAAAGGAATCGTTGATAATGGAATGGGTGCAAGGGTCAAATGGCAGTACTTTTACATTATTTTTTTAGTAGGTGTGCGTGTCCGATGAATTGGTGTTGCGGTTGAAGCTTGAATATAACTTGTATGTACTTTGATCTCTCCGTGTGTGCATATGTGAGAGTTCTGGCAATCGAGGAGTGCGCATCTTTTCAAGGGAAGAATTCCCACGCACTATAAATATGTATTGATGATGATGATGATGATGATTATGATGATGATTATTATTATTGTTATTGTGGTTATTATTATTATTATTATTATTATTATTATTATTATTATTATTATTATTATTATTATTATGGTTATTATTATTATTATTATTATTATTATTATTATTATTATTATTATTATTATTATTATTATTATAAATATTATTATTATTATTATTATTATTATTATTTTAATATATATGAATAGGGGGTTGGGGGGTATATATGTATACTACATAGTGGCATTGAAACAAGATTGTGATGGTAATGACGGAAGTTGTGTGCACAGGTTATGACGATGGGGAAGACAATGTCAGCAGCTGGAAGGATCTGGAGCACATCGCCCAGCAGGACAAGCTGAAACAGAAAGAGCGTAACAACAACCAGCACAGTCAGCACAGCCAGCCCGCCACCCTCCACATCACCCCCACACCCAGTCCTCCACCCGACAGTCAGATCCAGCGATCACTGGACTCTGCTATCAGTGACAACCGTCACTCCACACTACTGGAAGCCGGCACCATGCTGCTGGCTCAGCTGGTCGAGAACGACCACGCCGGCGCGTCCCGATTCGGTGGTCGCACGACGATGAACCTCGAGACGTTGATGGCTCAAGGGGTAGGAAGCAGCGTTGCTTCCCGGGAGGCTGCAGTAGGTGGCAGTGACAGCAGCAGAGGAGAGGACAGGGCTAATGCTGCACGCTCCGTCACAACGCGCAGCATTGGTGTGGGAGGCGATGACGATGACAACAAGGTGCACGACAGCAACAAGGAGGAGGAGCAGAGGGCGGAAGCCACCAGGCAGAGGGAGCACAAACGTCAGGAGGAGAGAGAGCAGCACAGGCGATGGGAGAAAGATCTGGCCAAGATGTACATGTCCTCCAAAGCCCCCCACCTCTCCATGGATCTCCTAGACTCTGTGGATTTAGGTCAGTCCCGGCTTGCGTTCTTTACTTAGAAAGAGAGAGGGAAGCAGAACAAGAGAGTGAGAGAATGAGAAAAGACAAGAGCGAGAAGAGAGGCTTCTACAGAGAGAGAGAGAGAGAGAGAGAGAGAGAGAGAGAGAGAGAGAGAGAGAGAGAGAGAGAGATAGAGAGGGGGGGAGGCAGAACAAGAGAGTGAGAGAATGAGAAAAGACAAGAGCGAGAAGAGAGGCTTCTACAGAGAGAGAGAGAGAGAGAGAGAGAGAGAGAGAGAGAGAGAGAGAGAGAGGGGGGAGGCAGAACAAGAGAGTGAGAGAATGAGAAAAGACAAAAGCGAGAAGGGAGGCTTCTACAGAGAGAGAGAGACAGAGAGAGAGGCAGAAAAAGATAACAGAGAGTCAGAAAAAATATTGTATGACCTAGGATCATCAGTCATTGAATTGAATTGATATGTTGATAATTTTTATACTTCTTTATACTTCATAACTTGTATCCAAGTAAGTGCCACTTCTAGATACTCAAAAGAGTTTTCTGTATTCAGCGTTTTTATTTGTGAATGTTAGGTCAGCATTTGTGTATTTGGTAAGAGTTATGTTTGTATTTCATATAGATGCCTTGGAGAATGAAAATGAAGCTCTGATCAACTGGGCTCCCCCTCCAGAAATTCGTGATCGAATCTCCAGTCGGCACTCTCTGCTTGCAGAAGTCGCGTCTGCTTCTCAAGGTAACAATGTTTTCAAACAATTGTCACCAACTTAATACAACAAATGTTAGCTTTTTGGGGGCTGTTTAAAAAAACAGTAATATTTCCTCGATGTGGCGTAAACTGGAACATTTTTCATTAAGCTTGGAATTGTGGAGAAGAGTTCCACACAGATCATCATGATGATGCATATCCAATCCTTTACAGACCTGTGCACTCTTACGATTTTGGCGTAATTTTTACGCGAAAATTTTATTTTTCGCCAATTACGACTTTAAGCACAATTTTACACCTACCATTTTTTTTTAATCTTGTAATTTTGACTTTGGCAGTTTTCCATTGTAAGCATTTCTATGGAATATGCGCCTTATAAATTGCCATCATCATCATCATCATCATCATCATCATCATCATCATCATCATCATCATCATCATCATCATCATCATCATCATCAAAAATTCCGACTTTCTAAAATTAATTACACCTCTACTAGTGTACTTTCACTTTTGTTAATCCTTGTTTTGAGACATGTCATTGTGAGTACTCTCCCCTTGGGTGAATCTCCGTGGCTTGGATTTAGTTAACAAGATTTTACTCCATTTTGGCGCAATTTTACCATTGACATCGTGCTTTGAATCATATTTGAGTGTAAAGTTAAAAAGGCGTGATAAAATATTTATGTGGGTGAATTACAACAAAGTTTTGTACATTACACTTTTTGGCCTGGGAAATACACCAGCTCATTTTTCGGGGTGCACAGGTCTGCCTTTAATATCCTATCCTGTAACTCGAAGGTCATTGGGGCAGCACAGATGATCGTTTAGCCAGTGTACTCCATCTTTCTCTGTCCTCAGCAACCCGCATGGCTTCGCTTAGTGTTAAGCCAGTCCATTCTTGAATGTCAGTCCATCTTTTTTTCTATCTCCCTCTTCTTCTGCCTCCTTGCATCGTGTGATATATATATATGGATGGATGGACGGACGGACGGACGGAGGGACGGACGGACGGACAGACAGACAGACAGACATACAGATGGATTGATTCATTGATTGATTGATTTTTTTAAAAATATATAGCGAGCGTTGTGGTCAAGTGGTCTAAGCACACCAGCTCAATGCCTATGTGAGCAGCACTGTTTAGTGCCTCCACATTTTGCTGGCTGCGGGCTATTTATAGCTTGCCTGCACCCTCCCTTCCAGAGAAAGGAAAGGAAAGGAAGCATCGGCGAAGCTATTTATAGCTAGCCTGGCTAACCTAACCTCAAAACGAAAAAGCTTTGGTTAAGTCGGTGTGTAAGGCGGGACTAACTTGCCTTGTCCACAAGCCAGAAACCAATGGCGCCTGACAGGTGTGGGATCGATCCAGCATCTGGGCGTTATGTTTCTCCGAATATTATTTACTTTCGACTCAGGCAACGTCTCGGGGGTTTTCTCCGGGTGCTCTGGTTTGCTCCCTCAGCAAAATTTCAAAAACACAACTGGTGTTAGGTAGGTTGGGATTGGGCGCGCCACAGGCTGTGACTACTTTCCCGATAAAAAGGGACAATAAAGCGTTACACAATATATATATATATATAAAATCATTATTTTTGTTTTTTCAGCATTGTTTAGACCAGTGCAGTCTACACTAACCTGTACGCATTCTGCACATTTTTCAGTCCAATTGTTGCAAAATCAGGTTTGTTCTTTTTTTGTTTTGTTGGCAGACTCTGAAAACCTCACCATCTTAGAGAAGTTGGCAAGATTTTCAATGGGCCAAACGGGCGCCCAGACCACATCGTTATTGAGGGTCGACCCCCAGACTGGAGCTAGGGTAGATATTCCCATGCCAGCCCCTCCCACATCAACATCAAGCGCTGCCACAGCTAGTTCTGCACCACCACCACCTGCGGTCTCTGAGGCAGGAAAGAAGAACTCTGGCAGCGACGCTAGCAAAGGGAAGGCGCTCAGTTCTGCTGGAACGTCGACGGATCATACCAACAGGGAGAGAACTGTGCAGAAAGGCAAGTGAACCAGTTAATTCCCAAATTGCCCTTGGTCAGTAGAGTTGAAACAGGTAGTTATTTATTTTCTTGTAATGTCTCTTTTTGATGAGTTGATGTAAGTCTTTCAAGAGTGTGCAAGATTGGCGAAGTTTATTCTTATTGTATTCTTGAAAAAAGACGATGAGCGACAGTTGGTAGGGAGATAACCCTGTCAATTTTCAACCCTAATGTAGGGGTGGTATGTAAACAAGGCCGAAAGGGACATAACTACAGCAGTCGACCAACACTGAGCCACATTTGGATGGGATATAACCTGTGTCAGTCTGACCCTAATGTAGAACATCTAAGTCGGCCGTTTGCTGTGACTTTATTTTCCTAACCCTAACCCTTAACCTTACTTTATTTCCAGATGGTGCCAATAGCACCTCAGTGTTCCGCATAAGTAATGCAGCGTTCAATGACGCAGTGAGCAAGAGGAAGCCGGAGCCTGAGACTGTGTATTTGGACCTGCGAGGTTTTGAACAGCATCAGCGAGAGGAGCAGGAGCGCATGGCCAGTGTGTCCAGAGTTCTAGGCTTGGGCCAGCAAAAGTAAGTCTTGCACTACATTATTATTGTGTGTACGGCGTTGAACGTAACATCTGTATTAATATGAATACAAATCAGTTTATTATCCTCTTTACGCTGAGGCTGGCCAACCTCTCTTGGAGATCTGCAGGCTTCAGCTCGCCATCAATTATTTTCTCAAACTTAAAGCAAACCCTGACAATCCCGCTTATGATTGTGTTCTAAACCGTTATTTACACTTAAATACTCCAACAAACTGACAGAAATTCCTCCTTTTGGTATCAAAATACATCCTCACTTTGACACTGCAGACATAGATGTTGACTCTGTTAATGATGATCAGTTAATTGCTAACTGTACTTCCACCTTGGCACCTCATCAACCCCATTATCAACTTCACTCTCACATCCTTCAAAAAGACAGAAACTTCTGAAACTGTTTATAAGCAACTTTATCTCGAACAATGTTCATTGTATAAAGGATATGAAAAACTTTTTACAGAGGGGTCGAAGAAAGGAGACTCAGTTACTCCTGTGTTGGTCTGTGGGAGACACCTAGACCAGCCTTTGCAACAGCGTCTACCTGATTTTTGTTCTGTTTATATAGCTGAGCTCAAGGCAATTCTTCTAGCTCTGAAACAGGTTTATCAAGCCAAAAGAACCTCGTTTTTAATCATGTCTGATTCAGGCTTTTCCACACGAAAGATATCGCACCCTTTTCTGGCAGAGATCCATGACCTCCACACGCAACTTGTTTCTGAGGGTAAAAAGATAGTTTTTATGTGGGTACCTAGTCACATGGGCATCTGCGACAATATTGCAGTGGACAAAGTGGCTAAAGAAGCTCTGCATCTAGATTTCCTTTCAGAGATTTTCCAGTTTGTTCCATACTCTGACTGCGTTGTATGACTGGATCTTATTGTAAACGGCTGTGGCAGACTGAATGGTCTAATCAAATCAATAACAAATTATTTCAAATTCTTCCAGATTTGTCTGCTTCTTTGCCTAACTTTGCATCCACCCGCAAAGAAGAAACTGTGTTGTCTCGCCTTCATATTGGGCATACTTATGTCACCCATAGTTTCCTTTTCAAAGGAGAAGAACCACCATGGTGCTTTGCATGTGACAAATCTTTTTCCTTTTGCCATTTTATGTCTGAATGTGCTGATCTGGTTGATGAAAGAGAGATATTTTGGTTCAACACCTTTTAATGAGATTTTTAAAGTATGCAATAGTCAACACCTGTTTCAATTTTTACATGATGTTAGTTTGTTTTATCGCATTTAAATCATATCGTCTTGTTTTGTATTCTTGGTTGGATTTTATTAGTTAGACTGATTTTATTTACATTTTTTATCATCTTTAAATGTTAACAGTTTAGTCTGATTTTACTTAATTTTGTGTGGTCCTGATTCGGCTATTGGCAGTCTGCTGGAACCTATAAGCACTGAATATCTATTTATCTCATCCTAATACACAAAAATATTTATCTGGCGATGAGCGTCAGATATATTTTTGAAAATTGCCTTGCATTGTTATTCGATTTTATACAGTTTTTCCACTGTTTTATTGAACCTGCTTGGGTCCTGCTTCGTAATCATTACTAATTTTGTGTGTACTTGATTGAAAGCTTTAACGTCTGTCTAGTTTTTATTAGCTCCTTGAGCAGCTCGTGAGCTAAAAACGTTGCTATATAAAAATGATAATTATGCTAAAATAAATAATAAGTTGTCTTATCTATTATTTGTTCAGGTCTTAACTTACATATTACAATTAACATTACAACTGTAAAAATTCCTTTTTATTTATGCCTTATTTGGTCACATGCTATTTATATCACTGTACAGTACATATCGTATTGTCTTAATAATTACTATTTTGTTAATTAATAGTGTGAATGAATGGTGATGTTATATCTGATGTTGCATTCATTGACTGTGATATTGTCCTTGTGATGTTTGATGTTTCTGTCATGTTGTCAGTTGTCCCCTGTGTAGAAATGGGGACAATGAAGTTTCTGTCATGTTGTCAGTTGTCCCCTGTGTAGAAATGGGGACATTGATGTTTCTGTCATGTTGTCAGTTGTCCCCTGTGTAAAAATGGGAACAATGATGTTTCTGTCATGTTGTCAGTTGTCCCCTGTGTAAAAATGGGAACAATGATGTTTCTGTCATGTTGTCAGTTGTCCCCTGTGTAGAAATGGGAACAATGATGTTTCTGTCATGTTGTCAGTTGTCCCCTGTGTAGAAATGGGGACATTGATGTTTCTGTCATGTTGTCAGTTGTCCCCTGTGTAAAAATGGGAACAATGATGTTTCTGTCATGTTGTCAGTTGTCCCCTGTGTAGAAATGGGGACATTGATGTTTCTGTCATGTTGTCAGTTGTCCCTTGTGTAAAAATGGGAACAATGATGTTTTTGTCATGTTGTCAGTTGTCCCCTGTGTAGAAATGGGGACATTGATGTTTCTGTCATGTTGTCAGTTGTCCCATGTGTAAAAATGGGAACAATGATGTTTCTTTCATGTTGTCAGTTGTCCCCTGTGTAGAAATGGTGCATTGATGTTTCTGTCATGTTGTCAGTTGTCCCCTGTGTAGAAATGGGGACATTGATGTTTCTGTCATGTTGTCAGTTGTCCCCTGTGTAGAAATGGGGACATTGATGTTTCTGTCATGTTGTCAGTTGTCCCCTGTGTAAAAATGGGAACAATCAATCGTCTTGTATGTTATAATGGACTGTCTCTTTTCATTTATTTGCAGTGCATCCAAGCAAGATGAATCCAGCGACTCGGAGGATGAGGACAGATGGCTGAGGCGTCGTGAGCAAATCAAACACAACATTACATCGCGCACCATCACCACCTCCACCACCACCACCGCCACCACTACCAACCAACGCTCTGCCAGGTCTGTAGCTCATGGAGTTAATAGGCAAGGATGGCGCTAATACTATGCCTCTCCCCATCCTCTAAACACCATCACTAAAATTAAAGAGAAAATATAGTGTAGTATTTTTTTTTTCGTCCACTATTCTGTTATTATATCTCCAAAATTATTTTCAGTTAGTTGGTGTTGTGTGCTGTTTTAATTTCTATTTTTTAATGTTATTATTTAATATAGTATAAGTTGATGGGGTAATATAATATAATATAATATAATATAATATAATATAATATGATATATAATATAATATATCATATCATATCATATCATATATCATATCACATCATATCACGTAATATAATGTAATATAATATAATATAATATAATATAATATAATATAATATAATATAATATAATATAATATAATATAATGTATATAATATAATGTAATGTAATGTAATATTTATTTAATCGTTCTTATATAGCGCTTTTCCAGCTCAAGAGCTGCTCAAGGCGTTGACCGATAAAGGATCTAACTCAAGCCGCCCGAAGCGCCAACTTGCAGCCTTTGGGCGCATTGTAATAACGCTCCAGACAACTGAGCACAATCCTGGGCAGCCAGGGATGGGAGAGAAGGACCTAAGGTGCATGCTGGGTGTGTTCTTGTCACCGGCACTCACCCGTCTAGGACATGAGCGTCAGGATCTTTAAAGTCCGTTATGATGGAATGTATGCGACACAGACAAGACCTCGGTTTATACTCTCATCCGAAGGAGTAGGACAACGGGAGTAAAGTGTCTAATATATTATAATATACTATTATATAGTTTTATATTATATTATATTATATTATATTATATTATATTATATTATATTATATTATATTATATTATATTATATTATATTATATTATATTATATTATATATTCCTATCCTTTCCTATCCTATCCTATCCTATCCCGTAACTCGGAGGTTGTAGGGGCACCACAGATGATCTTTTAACCAGCGTACTCCATCTTTCCCTGTCCTCAGCAACCCTGATGGTTTCGCTCAGTGTCAAACCAGTCGATTCTCGAATGTTGTCCTCCCACCTCTTTTTCGGTCTCCCTCTTCTTCTACCTCCTTGCACTGTGCCTTGCAGGGTGGTTTTGCAACACCTGATGATCTGGTGACATGGCCATACCATCGGAGTTTCCATTTTTTCACCACTGTGAGCAGGTCATCGTGTTGTCCAATGGCTTGTGTGATGGTCTTTCGGACTTCATCGTTGGTGATGTATAGGAAATGCCCAGAAGTCCTCTGTAGCACCTCATCTCCATGCTTTGTATTCTTTGTTGTAGATCTGCTGTGAGGGTCCATGTTTTAGCAAGTGTACAGGAAGATAGAGATGACAAGGGAGCGCAACAGTCTTACCTTGGAATGTAGGCTGATGGTCCTGTCTTTCCAAATTGGCTTCAACCTCGCCAGGGCAGTAGTTGTTTGCATGATCCTGGAGAGGACTTCCTGTCGGGATCCATTGTGTGATACAATGGCTCCTAAATATTTGAAGCTATGCACTGTGTTGAGGGATTGGCCTTGGACTTTGATGTCCGTGTTGATGCCACTGGTGTTGTTGGTTATCATTTTGGTCTTCTCTGCACTTATTTCCATTCCATAGGCTCTGGAGGTGGTGTCAAACCTCTGTACCAGCTGTTCAAGTTCTTGTTCCTCTCCAGCCAATCCATCAATGTCATCCGCAAAACGAAGTTTGGAGATTGCTCTTCCCCCTATGCTGACTGTGCCTTCGTGATCTGCAAGGTCATCTGACATAATGCGCTCTAGGAAGATGTTGAAGAGTGTTGGAGAGAGTAGGCATCCCTGACGCACACCGATTGTTGTTCTGAACCAGTTTCCGATGGTGCTGTTGTGGAGGACTGCACTGGTAACTTTGTCATACAGGCTTTTGATAACTTCAATAATTTTAGGGCTGATTTTGTACACTCTCATGGTTGCCCACAGAGCTGCATGCCAGACTCGGTCAAACGCCTTTTTGAAGTCTACGAACACATGATATAGATGTTGTTGGAGCTGTAGGTATTTCTCGCAGATTATTCTGAGGTTGAAAATCTGTTCAGTGGTACTTCGCCCTGCCCTGAATCCTGCTTGTTCTTCAGCTATGATTTGTTCAGCATGGGATTTCAACCTGTTGAGTATTATTTTCAGGAGGACCTTGCTGGGATTACTGGTAAGGCTGATGGTGCGGTAATTTTCACATTCCTGAAGGTTACCTTTTTTGGGAAGAGTGGTGACAAGCGACTGGGTTCATGGTGTAAGCCACTCCCCACTCTGCCAGATCTTGTTACAGTGAGTGCCTCAATCATCGCTTCTCCTCCTGCTTGAAGCAGTTCAGCGGGTATGTTGTCCACTCCCGCTGACTTCCCCTTTTTTAGCGATTGCACTGCGCCCTCAACTTCTTTTCAGAGAGTTGGGAGGATTTCTTCTTCTTCTCTGTTCTCAGGACATGCTAGAACTGATGGGTCTCCGTTTGGTGCGTGGTTGTAAGAGTGTATGCATATATATACCAACCCATTTTATATATATATATATATATATAATAGTATTAATTTATGATGATGATGATGGTGATGATGATGATAAGGATGATGATGATGTTTACTTGTAAGGCACCAAAATTCCTAGTCACAAAATCATGCTCAGTGCACACAATGTATATTGTGATATAATGATAAGGTAACATGTCTGTCATACAATTATGAGATATCATTGCCAGTGTTGTTTCGCCAAACGTTTTAGGCCCAACCACCCTCAGCCAAACCGTGTGATCAACCTCCAACACCAGGGCCAGCTGCACCAGCCCCCCAAGGCCACATCATCCCGCGGCGTGTCCACAGCATCGCGCGGAGTGTCTACCGCATCATGCGGAGTATCTACCACGTTGAGCGGGGCTGGGGACTCGGGGTCAGGGGTCGCGGACAGGTCAAAGGTGGACAGTAACTTGGCGGAGGAAGAGAAAGCTGCACAGCTGGCCCGAGAGAAGGAGAAGGAGAAACAGAAAGAAGCTGCCAGGTTGGTGTTGGCTGGCGTTCTATAATGTAATTACTGTCCCATTTAAAATAATAATAATAATGATAATAATAATAATAAGACACTCACTATCACATTTGTTCCAACATTGAACATGTCATTTCTCTAAGATACATAGACTGAATATTGCCTTTCGCACAGCACACTTACTAACACATTTATTCCCACATTAAACATGTCATTTCTGTAAGATACATAGACTATATATTGCCTTTGTCACTGCATACAGGCTAGCATGTCACACACAACAAACACTCATCTATCACTCAAACATGTGGTCTAAAGGCAAGTCTAGTCGCTGTTACAAGACAAAAAAGAAATCAAATGTTATTTTTGGAAATTGTAGATAGACTGCATCCAGTGCCATTAATGAAATGTAGCCAGCGCCACCAAGTAGGAAAGAGAGAAGGCAAGTGGACATAACTGCAGAGGTTGACCAGTATTGAGTATTATTGGGGAGTTGAGAGGGGGGGGAGGAGGGGGGGCAGGGAACGCTGTAAAAGTTTGGTACTTTTGTAGCCAGCGTCAGCTTGTGGGATAACTTGCAGCTGAAATCAACTATTTTCAATAGACCATTAGGACCCCCACCCAAATATATGTATGTTTACAGTATCCCGACCGACCCTAATTTTTTTGGCCCTAAACTTTTTTTGGGGATCGTCTGGGAAAAAAAAGAAAAGTATCGCACCCAAGGTGGAAAAGGTTTTTAAAAAAAAATAAAAATTTTAACAAAGCCGTCCTACCGATTTTATTTATTTCCTATGTTGCTGTAAACATAATTTTTTGGGTTTGTTTTGGCTTCACAGCAGCACTTTCACCCAAAATGAAGCTCAGATGTGTCTGCCAATGGATAGGAGTATACAGTGACAGTTGAGTTATATCCTGTATCAGCCAGCGCCTTGAGCAGCTCTTGAGCTGGAAGAGTGCTATATACCAGAGATTAAATAAATATATTTGATAAAAGTTGTTCTCACTTCTGATGAACGGACAGGTGTTTTCTCAATGAAAGTTGACCCAGCGTGTGTGTGTGTGTTTTGTAGGCTGGAGCGGGAGAAGAAAGAGAAGATCCGAGCGGCCCGCATCCGGATGCTACACCACCTTGAGGGGCTGAGATCCACTTCCTCTGTATCCGAAACCAAGCCCTGCGCTGAGAACACCCCTGTCGTCTTTGATCTGGTTAGTGTGGAACGTTGGTTGTTGTCTGTCGCTGTATTTTGTCCCCCTAATACTACAACTACGGCATCTCACTGTTGGTTTTATAGTGAGAGGCGACAGTACTGTTTTTTCCATGCGGCAGTATGTAGCAGTTGTTTTTGTCTTTTCGGATCTTTAGAACCTTGTTTGTTTATTTGAGACTTTTGTGTACATATCACTTGCATTGAAACAAAAGACCATGCACCCAGGGGTCATTGTAGCCAACAACTAAATGAAGAAAGGTGGATAGAGGATTGAAAGGGGGGAGGGGAGAGGGAATAAATAATGTTACCATAACATCAATGGCAATATTTTAACAGTTTAATTTATGTCTTTCATTTGACCTCTCTTCTCCTACCCTCATTTGTGATTTTAGACAAAGACAGTTGAACTGGCAGTAACAATGTCCTACATGGCTGCATTGTGCACCCATGTGGGACTGTATGCTCATCCCCCAAAAAATGTTAAGCTCTGACGCACACATGTTACTTGCCTCAGCGAAAATCATTCTTCCACGAAATCTGACTTTAACCTTGGCTCCTCGTCGCCTCACACTGAGTGAGCAGGCTTAGCTGACATAGAAGGCATAAGACTAAGCGTCAGGCGACGGGCCCATTATGGGCTGGTCCTATCACTGTGAGATGAAAGCAGAGATCAGTGATGACATTGTACCACTGTCAGGATCACAGTACGTTTTTGTTTCATGCAAACGCCGCGCTATTTACAAACATTATCTGCAATGTTCAATAGGGACCTACTTTCCAACCAACCTGTAGTACTCTCAACACATAACACATTTTATTCCTCCAACAGATTACTTGAAAAAATGTATTTCCGGCTATTCAAAACATAGACCAGTCCTTTGAATGGCAACACATTACCATGAAATAACAATGACCGCAACAACCACATAGGTCATATAGTGCGAAAGTGGGCAACAAGCTGATATCTACAGACTTGATCAAACATTTTAGTAGGACCTGACAATGTGCTCATCCGGAGAGTACACCCAATGAAATTCAAGATTGTAAAGTTCATGCTGGGTTTTTTTGTTTTATTTTTTAATTAAATTTTTGTGTTTTTTCTGTTCCGGCGTTGTGCAAGTTTGTTAATTATATATGGTTGTTGCTGTTGCGGCGTTGTGTACGTTTGTTAATTATTTATTATTGTTAATGTGAAAGGATGCATCTTATGAGCCCAGGCCTTCAGTGCTCCCCAGCTCTCTGGACAAGGAGGAGGTTTTGCTCCTCACCGTCAACCTCTCCAGCAACGGAGAAATCGCTCTGCACAGCTCTCGGCCCAGCAAGACTGCCGCTGACTGCAGTAAGTGCTGGACATGGGATTTGTCTGGTTGACCTTCGCTGTACGTTGGGGTCAAAACTGAAAAAAACCAAATCTACACAAAAAACATCAAATTTGCTTTTGATTGCTTTAACTCTTTCCCTGCCAATCGACGATATATCGTCGATCTGAGCCGCCATGTTTGTGCCAATCGACGATATATCGTCGATCTGAGCCGCCATGTTTGTGCCAATCGACGATATATCGCCGATTTCAGTATTCCGTTTCGTTCCGTTTTTTTGCGCAGTCCAATCCAAGTTTTATTTTAACCAAAGAGAGATAACTCTTCCTACTTTCGTTCCTGATCGACACGCGCGTGGTTTCTTCAAATTGATTCGTTTTTAGAGTGTTTTTTGTGCATTTTACTAAGCATATGTGATGGGCACAATCGACAGTGTGTCAAACTCTGCTAATAATCAATATAATTTCAAACTGTAAAGTGTATTTTGATCCTAAATAAATTTTCTTTCTGGTGTGTGAAGCTGATTCAGTGATTGGAATTATTCCTCCAGATTTTGTTTATCACTGTGGTATGTAGAAATATTTTTATTTTATTTTATAATTTCAAAAAGATCAACATGCTTTCAAAACACATATTTCAATAACATAATCAAATTAACATTTGTGTGGTTTTTTTTCTTATTCTTCACTCTTTTACCTTTAATTTGATATGAAATATGTCTATTTAACAACTATTATTGAAAGAACAGTAGCTTAAATGCCTAAGGTACTGAACTTTCTTTCCGGTGCCAGAGAAATGTCTGGCACAAACGTGGAAACATGCCTGGCAGGGAAAGAGTTAAAATTCTTTCATTTTTCAAAGCATCTACTAATATTTAGATTTCAAGGTTGATATAATAATAATAATAATAATAATAATAATAATAATAATAATAATAATAATAATAATAACAATTTCTGCTTTTGCATTGATCTTCAAGGCCAAGGTCATATAGACCTTAACAAAAGCCAAAAAGTTGACTTTTTCAGTGCAATTCGCTCTACGTTTAACTTACAGTACGCATCAACATTGATTTATTGGATCACACATGAGCATCCGATCGGTTATGCACGGTCATTTTCATTATAAGGTCAAGGTCATCGGAAAGGTCATTTTTGAATGTGCAGAATAATACAACTTTTGCTGTTTGTTTATTTGCTCATCTCTAAATTGCACAGGTGTAGGTCAAGGTCATCTCAAGGTCATAGTCAATATTTTAATTGTAGCCAATTTTGTTGTTGTTGTTGTTGAACTTCACCAATTCTGGGCTTACATTTTCCTGTAGATCTATTGTGATTATGTTCCTTACGGAGCATGCGAGTCATGTGGGCTTTGGCACTTGTATTTTGCCCTTCCGTGTTTTGGAAGAAGGGTCATATCATCAATGCATTCACTAGTACATTTATGATTTCCTTAAGTCCAACAACCTTATTTCAGCAGCACAATCTGGCTTCCAAAACGGCGACTCCACAATAAACCAACTGCTTAGTATATACAATAATATGTGCACACATTTTGACCAGGGCACAACGACGCAATCCGTTCTCTTTGACATATCCAAGGCCTGTGATCACCTCTGGCATAAAGGCTTAACTCACAAACTGAACGCTATAGGGATCCGAGGAAACCTTAATTTCTTGAAAACTATGTCAAGTGGTTGTCCTTAAAAAAATGAAAAGTTGCAGCCCAGACTTGTTTCAGCCGGAGTTCCTCAAGGGTCGAAAATATTACATCTATTATGAAACTGTTTGCAGACAAGACAAGCATGTCGCACAGCGATACAAATCCATATAGATTAACCGAGATTTTAGTCGGATTTAAGAATAATTGAGAATTGGTCGCTTACTTGGAAAGTTAAATTTAACCAGACAGATATATATAAAACTTTTTTTTGGAGTCATTTGTAATTAATTATTACCTGCTATTCTTCATATTCCGTTTAATTATTTACTAAGCCTTATTATTTTTTTCTTAATTTATTTTAGTATTATTATTTTACTTACTTATTTATTTAAATTGTTGTATTCTCCTTTATTTATATGTAGCTATCAGTTGGTTGTCACTTATTATGTAGAATTTTTGTTATACAGGGTGGGTTTATATAAGCTCGCTTGTTGCGTATCCTGTAAATCATTGTTTGTAATTGTTTTCCTTGAATAAAACCTTTGTTTAAACCATTTCATTTGTGTCTCGTCGTTCGTTTTCAGCCATGAACAGTCTGCCAAAGAGTTACCTGTCCTTGGTGTGTTGGTTGGTCAGCCTCATCCCCCATGATTTCAACGAAGTCAAGCAATGGGTGGCTTACCCTGAAGAAGGCATTCGCAACTACCCAGAGGCGTTCCCGCCGTTCCACGTCATCGGTATGCAGCAGCTTGTGGTAGACGGAAACCTATGTCTTGCTGTGGCCGTATGTCCGTCCCCAGTCTACGTCATTTATAAAGACGAGCGCAAACTGCTAAAGAAGGGAAAGGTAGGTCTGCTTCTTAGTTTGGGAATTATTGCTTCCTTCTGCGTCTGTCCGTCTCTCCTTTTATTTCAGTCTCAGTGTTTCAGTTTCTCTTCATCTCTGCGTGCCTCTGTATCTTGCTGTCTTGTTCTTATTTCTGTTGTTCTTATATAGTGCAGGCTTTCCCAGTTCAAGCCCTGCTCAAGGAGCTGGTAAGGTAAGGATCTAACACAAGCCACCCACTTGCCGCCTTTTGATAGATAGTCTGAGGCCACAGACAACCTCTCTCTCTCTCTACCTCTCTCTCTCTCTACCTCTCTCTCTACCTCTCTCTCTACCTCTCTACCTCTCTCTCTCTCTCTACCTCTCTCCCTACCTCTCTCTCTCTACCTCTCTCTCTCTCTACCTCTCTACCTCTCTCTACCTCTCTCTCTCTCTACCTACCTCTCTCTCTCTCCCTCTCTCTCTACATCTCTCTCTACCTCTCTCTCTCTCTCTATCTCTCTACCTCTCTCTCTCTCTCTACCTCTCTCTACCTCTACCTCTCTCTCTACTTCTCTCTCTACCTCTACCTCTCTCTCTACCTACCTCTCTCTACCTCTCTCTCTCTCTCTCTACCTCTCTCTCTCTACCTCTCTCTCTCTCTACCTCTCTCTCTACCTCTCTCTCTACCTCTACCTCTCTCTCTATCTCTCTCTACCTCTCTCTCTCTCTCTATCTCTCTCTACCTCTCTCTCTACCTCTCTCTCTCTCTACCTCTCTCTCTCTACCTCTCTCTCTACCTCTCTCTTTACCTCTACCTCTCTCTCTATCTCTCTCTACCCCTCTCTCTCTCTACCTCTCTCTCTACCTCTCTCTACCTCTCTCTACCTCTCTCTCTCTACCTCTCTCTCTACCTCTCTACCTCTCTCTCTACCTCTCTCTCTACCTCTACCTCCCTCTCTACCTCTCTCTCTACCTCTCTCTCTACCTTTCTCTCTACCTCTCTACCTCTCTCTCTACCTCTTACTTCTGTACCTCTCTCTCTCTCTACTTCTCTCTCTCTCTCTCTCTCTCTCTACCTCTCTCTCTCTCTCTCCACCTCTCGCTCTGTTTCTCTGTCTATCTCTCGCTCTATTGTCTGTCTATATCTTGTCTCACTCTATTGTCTGTCTGTGTGTAGCTCTGTGAGTCAGATTTGATACATCCAAAAGCTGCAACGTGAGCGCTTCAGGTGGCGTGAGTTAGGCGCTGTATCAGCCAGCGCCTTGAGCAGCTCTTGAGTTGGAAAAGCGCTCTATAAGAATTAATAATATAAATAAATATGAGCCCCACCGCCGTAACTCAAAGTTGTAGAGCGTTCTTCTGGCACACTGATGGCCCAGGTTCCTGTGGGGGTGCAAAATAAAAAGTGGATTTTTTAAACTGTCCCTTTTAGTAGTGTGATTGCTCTGGTGGTTCAGTGTTGATTAAGGTCCCTACCCCTTGTTTCCTGGGATGGTTATTCCATTCTGCCATATCGCCAATGGCGTGTGTAGAGGTTAAACCTCAATGTTCATTCAAAGAAATTTTAATAATAATTCTTTCACAACAAAATAAACTTTTCAAAACTGATAGTAACTTGGGACATTGTAAACTGAGGTGTTGTCAGTTTTGTCCCTGTGCCATTTCAGAAAGGGGAGGATATGTCCAGGTTCTACAGGTTCGTGGACACCTTCATCTCTCGCCACTCTCTAGCCTCCGTCTTGTCCTGGCCCCGCTACCTTAGCCACGACCTGTCCGAGGACGATAACCTCACAGAGTACCAAACGGCGCTCAGCTTCTCCAACTCTTGCCTGCCCTTTGTGAGCAAACCCATGTCTGCTTACATGCAGGTTGGTGCTGGAAGGAGATCTTGTACCTTTTGTTTGAATTATGAAATTATAAGCAGAGGGTGGCTGGGTTGTGCAATAGGTTGATGTTATGTTCTGGGGGAGTCTCTCCAGCCCCTCTCACCTGCTTCAAACCACTGTCTTTCATGTTACTGCTTAATATTCAATGTTTCAGTTGTATTGTATTCATTTACTCCATTGAGGCCAGTGTGCTCCCCCCCTCCCCCCCTGTGCTCCCCCCCTCCCCCCCCCCCCCCTTTTCCCCTGTGGTATAGGATGGCAGCAAAGAAAGAACATGATTTATCAAGGGTACAAGATTCCCAAAATCTTTATTACCAGTTAAGTGAACGCACAAGGAATATACTTCGTTCAGTGCTGCAGCATATCCTCCAGTTCTACACCATCACCTCAGAGCATTGTGGTGACAGACTTTGGCTGGATCGGGTCATGGGACATGAAGGACTAATCTGTCTCTTGTACATCGTTTATACGGGGATTTAATTTTTTAATTAGATTGATCAGTTTGTTGGCTGAGTGGTTTATTGACTGATTGACTAGTAGACTGTATGTTTGAATGGCTGTTTGTTGCAGATCCACAGGGAGCCAGGTGCAGTGGAGAACATTTTCAACAAGGATGTGGGCTTCTTCTGGCAGACAGTGGACGCCACGGAGGTTGTTTACCAGCATGGATGGAAGGACGTAGGGGAGGAGAATCCTCCCCAGAACACCCTGTTCCTGCTGTCTAAACAGGCTTTGTTCAGACCACGGGTAATGATGTCGATAATGATGATGATGATGATTGCAATCTTTTAAGGCATAGGACAGACTTGCCTACCTTACGTTCGTTCACCGTATTTTGTACGCAATTTAGCCTCAGAGTATGGTCGTCTGGGCAGTCTGCTAAAACAGCAATCAATTTTTTGTAAATTTATTATTCATTTTGGTTATTTTTTATTTTATTTAATCGTTCTTATATAGCGCTTTTCCAGCTCAAGAGCTGCTCAAGGCGCTGGCCGATACAGGATCTAACTCAAGCCGCCCGAGACGCCCACCCGCAGCCTTTGGGCGCATGGTCTGACGCCCGGACAACTGAGCACAATCCTGGGCAGCCAGGGATGGGGAAGAAGGACCTAGGTGCATGCTGGGTGTTTTCTTGTCACCGGCACTCACCCGTCTAGGACATGAGCGTCAGGATCTTTAAAGTCCGTTATGATGGAATGTATGCGACACAGACTAGACCTCGGTTTATACTCTCATCTGAAGGAGTAGGAAAACAGGAGTAAAGTGTCTTTCCCAGGGACACAACACAATGGCCCGGCCAGGGCTCGAACCCAGGACCTTCCGATCCGCAAGCCGAAGCACTACCATTAGACCACAGTGCCTCCTATTCCGATTAAAGATGCGCAGTGTAGTTACTTCCCTTACTGAGGTGGTGCAGGCACACATATCATAAGTTCCATACACTTGTATTCCACTTTCCTCCAGTCTGCCAGCGCTGTGTACCAGGGCGAAAATTGAAGTGAAACTGTGATGCAGTTCTTCTGATCCCAATAAAGATTAACCAAAAGCTAATAAAAAGCAGGCCAGAAAAAATCTTTTTTGAAAGCTTACAATGAAAGTGGCCTTGCTTGACTACATCTCCAAAAGGGCCAGAGTTCGCAAGATGCACGTTGTGCTAAATCCACTTCACCATTGCACATGACTACATCTCCAAAAGGGCCGGAGTTTGCAAGATGCACTTTGTGCTAAATCCACTTCATCATTGCACATGACTACATCTCCAAAAGGGCCGGAGTTTGCAAGATGCACTTTGTGCGACATCCACTTCATCATTGCACATGGCAGTTGCAACCACTGCTAAAGCTCGTATCATCAAAATCACATGAAAAGTTTAAAGAAGCTGCTAAAGACCACATGTTCATCAAAAGCCTTTTCCAGGTGCAGACGAAATCCACTAGTGCTGAACACATGCATATATTGTAACCTGAAGCATGTGTTATGTGTTGTTTAGGTGAAAAAAAGTTTATTTGCCTTCTTCTGCAAACATTGACCTGAACTCTTCACTTGTCTTTTGATTTTATACTTTGTACTACTATTTGCTTAGGAAACATGCATTTCTATATGTACACTTTGTGCACAATGTCAATATTAATGTTTTACAAAAAGACAAAAGTCTGTTACACAAAAATCTGGTCACAGCTTCTAAAATGTGGTTTTGAGCTGCCTGAAGTACTGTCAACATGTTTTTTGGGTAGGCAAGTCTGATAGGATTCCATATGGGTGAAGAACAATAGGAGCCCAGCCATCAATGCTAAAAACATATTTACAAACAATACAAAGTCTTTTGCGTAGGGATTTCACAGTTGAAAAAGATTATTAGAGATTATATATTAGAGATTATTATTATTATTATTATTATTATTATTATTATTATTATTATTATTATTATTATTATTATTATTATTATTATTATTATATTTTTTTAAAATGTTTTGTGGGGAAGGGGTAATGGGAGAAAGAGATGGGTTGAGCACAATTCAGCAATGTCATAAACTGTTTGGAGTTCATACATAACCTTGATCTGTGTTCAAGGATGGTTTCCTTAGTTTAATTTTGGATAGCTAATTGTGTAGAATGTTGCCTAGTTGAGCTAACTCTCCAACGCACCGAGCAACAAGTAAGTGGCTCAAGGTAGATCCTGTTTTTACCCAGAGCCTTGAGAAGCTGTTATTGTTGTTTCATAAAGGTGGTGCATGAGACTTTGCTGCGAGTGGTCAGCCAGAGCCTGGATGTGTGTGGCCTTCGCCTTCTCTATCCTACCTCTGAAGGGCCTGCTGAGTCCGCCAGATCTGCGTCTGCTGGTGGAGCCAGGGTGGCCTCCCCTGATATCAGTTCAGAGGGTGTGACCCCAGTGCTGGCGGTAGCTGTGAGAGGCCCTCATGCTCGCATTCGACTGACCTCCATCATTGGTAAGGAGAGGGTGGAGGAGGAAAGGTAGGAGGGAGAGGCAATGTGGGAGGGTGAGAGAGAGGGATAGGGAGGCAGGGAGGAGGGGAAGAGGGGAGTGGGGCAGTTAAAAATCTTATAGGAAACCAATTTTAGTTCAATGCGTGATGTTAGTTTGGTTAACTTCTCTTTAACAGCTTCATTGACTTCCTGTTATTTAAATTTTTATTTTGGTGTCATTGCTGCAATGTTGTTGACTCATGACAGCTGATCTAGGCATTTCTAAAATACAGTCAGCTTTGCTATTTTAATATCTAAACTCCAAAAGCGCAAACTTCACCTGCATAAAAAACAACGGAAGAGTCACACTACGCAACATTATTATCGTATGAGTTAATCTGTAGAATGGAAATATGAAAACTTACAGGTAGCTATGGGTTGTTTTTGTGTTTTGAGGGTTGGGGTGAGGGGGGGGGGGAGGAGGAAGTGGGGGTCTTTATAGTGACCTAGACAGAATGTCTTGCCGATCTCTTTGGCACATATAACCTTTTCCATGTATTTTTTTCTTTTCTTTTGTACTTATTTTTTTAAAATGTTAGTGTGTGTGATATATATGTATGCATGTTAATTTGAGTTTACTATGTGGTTGTGTTGTATGTAATGATGTTCATGGATTTTTTTTTTGCTGTAAAAGATGTTTTAACCTTCCTCACAGTACCCCCTCATTCCCCCCTTTTGGCTAAAATGCCCCCTTGGGTTGAGAACTTTCATAAATGTGGATATTGAATCTCGAAAATGACTGTGTGTCAGCATGTAGGTAAGTGTGTATTCATGAGAGAAAGAGAGAGGGAGGGAGAGAGAGAGAGAAGGAAGGAGGCAAAAGGCAGGATGGGCGCTGTTGTACGTGCTAAAGCATGTTTGTTGTGTCTCAATTGTTGGTGTCATGTATTATGTAGATATGCATTAAAACCATTGGCGTGTTAGAAGTTTTATAATTATTGCTGCTTTAACAGAAAACAATTTTTTAATCATTTTAAGTCATCCCTCCATCACCTATTTTATTCCTTTGATGAAGTATAGTAGATTTTTTGGGATTGTGGAACACTTTGAGAAAGAGAGCTGTGTATTGCGTGTGTATATGTGTTAGAGAGGGAGAGAGAGAAAGGTAGAGAGGTATTGTATGCATGATGTGTAATTTTAGCTTACCTTGTATAAAGTGTTCCATTCTTATTTAAAATTTTTACCCCAACGCTTTGATCGTGCTTTTTGTGTGGAAATGTTTATGTGTTTAATACATTTTCACTCATTCATATTCATGTTCATTCCCTCTCAGAGTATAACATCTATCTTGTTGTTTGGGGTCCAAAATTAGAATCATATTAATTTATATGTCCATTTGTTTGTAACACATTTGGATGCTAGTAGTGTTTTGTACGTAGTATTCCATTCCACCCTTTTCTCTCTGTATAAATAGGTCCCATGGACTACGCTTTAGCCAAGCGCACGGACCCCACGTCCTTGGTGGCTGCCTATGGCAACCGCCGCAACGGCCTGCAGATCTTTTGCCCCAGAAACGTGGACCGCGCCAACACGGAGCTGGTACGATGGTTTGGGGGCCGGGTGGCAGAGCAGGGCAGCATGGAAGTGGGCCAGCCGTACCGACTGAGGGATGTGGAGTCCCTCACTGCTGCAAGCTCTGGAGGAGGGGGCGGAAAGGGGAAGAAGAGGAGAAGATCCGGCGGATCTAGCTCAGGTAAACATATCCAGTTAACCCTTAGCCTGCTGACATGTTTTTCCTGCTCTGTGCTAAAGAAAATTTTGACTTACGATTAAAAACACACATGCCTTATTATATATGCCATTGTTGCTGAACTATTACACCTAGATATATAAAAGTATATATCAAATTAAAGGAAATTGAATAAAGATTCCAAAGAACAGACACAAAAAAGTGTAAGATTGTTGGTTAGTACAATTATGGGATGGAACGTTAGGGGCATGAGCAAACAAATTCACTCTCACTCAACTGCACACCCATTCTTGAAGTCATATGCAAAGAATTGCTAAATAGAAATAAGATTTATTACCAAAAATTATGTGAACCAAAATGGACTGTAATGAGAGCCTGATAAATACAGAAATAGTCTGTGTAAAAGGCAAATAATATTATTATAGATCTAGTGAAAATAACGAAGTGTTTTTTTCACCTACCATCGTCTGCTAAAGATTGTAGGCGGCGATCTTCTTCGTCCGAATCTAATCACTCCTTCCAGCCTCCGTCAAATAAACATCATCACCCGCATCAAAATCTTTATCCTCACTATCATCATCAAAGTTTTCTTCCTGAAACATTTTCGCCACCTCTTCTGCCGTGTATGTTCTGCGTGCCATGATGGCGACGAACGAGGCGGAAAATTTCGCCAGCAACAAGTGCTTGACACGTGTTTTTTGTTTGAAAATTACCTCTAAACCAAAATATTTTTCTTTCCAAACCATTACAGTTGAAGGGAAACAACTTTTGTTTCATTATCATGACCAAGGATTTATTTTATAAACGCTTTTACCTCCCTTCGTACAACGTATGTAGACATCGCACTAGGCCGGCTTTAAACACCTCGTACTCCGTACGTAGTCAGCGCAGCCTAAAGGTTAATACAGATCCTATCTTACAGGAAAATTCATACAGGCTGTATTATCAAAAAGGAAGAGTTTCCTTACAGTTAAACTAAAAATTTATTCTATTTTTTATGTCGGACGTTTCAGAGAAGCTTGCACCGCATGAACAAGTATTTTTTATTAAAGTTCTTTTTTTCTTTTTTTTCTATTTTGTTTGCAAGAACTTTTTGGATGAAAGGTTGCTAGACTTTCTCCACATGCATGGTCACTTGGGTGTTTTGCGTTTGAAAGATACAAACTACAAACACTTCTGCTTGGTAGCTTGAGCTCTGGATTTACAGTGGCTGCAGACCAAACGGGCACAAGAGTACACAGTATAATAATTTTTCTGAAATCATTTTTTCAAAGTACTACAGTAAGGTATAAAAGAAGAACAGGAAGTGTTTAAGTGTCACCCGATAGGTCAATTCTTTTTATTTTCCTGTCAGAAGAAAAAGAAACATAAAACCAAAACAAATAGCATAAAAATTTGCCCAATTTTTGCCATTATTTAAAAGGCTTCTTCAGGGTAAAACGTTACAGCATAACCAATTTATGTTCCAGTTTTAACAATAATAATATTGAATGTTATACTTGCCTTATTCCTAAATCGGAGGGACATCCTACAGACACTCCTACAACAAACACATATTCATCACTCAACCATGTGGTATAAAGGCCACATTGCTTTTAGAAAACGTAAATCGAAATCGAATTTTATTTTTGAAACGTTAGATGAGCTGCATTCAATGCCATCATTGAACGGAATTTAGATTTACAGCCGCAGCAGACAATATAAGCAGGGACACAAGGTGCGATGTAGGTCTGAATTCATTTTATCGGTTTCAGATCTGTTCTTTGAAGACAAACCTTCCCGCCCACCAGCAGCCCCCTCCAACCCATTTGATTTGAGTAGCCCACGCCCACATCTTCACGTTCACAACGGACATACTTTGAGCACGCGCAGCGTTGTGGTCTGTCATCGAGCTAACGCACTGGGTCAGCATTTCACGTAGGGCGCTCAAATAGCCTTACCTGCGCGTGCGCGCACTGACCGGCTTTTGTCCGGAGGACGGCACCGCCTGCAGTACATCAACCCCTATGATAATGTCATGACACAATATGACTTAAAAGCCATTAATGCCCAGTATGTAAAAAAAAAATAGCGCATCTTCTTTGTAGTCTTTCCAGAACACTGATTTGCTGTCTTTCTATTGGAAAGGCCAATTCGCTAGTGATAGAGCTATACAGTCAGTAGCGCGATAGTACACTAGGGCATCTCTTACATGTCTTACTTAAAGCACCCCTGTGGGAGCTGGTTTGTGCTGGTGGCAGCTAGTTGTTTGTGGATATTTGTTCTAACTCTCAAAATAAGAAAGCGACCACGTTGATGTTGATTCAACAGTGCTGATTGCATTCCACTGCAAGGCACATTAGTAAACACCCACACCACTCTAACAACACAACAACCCCTGCCGAGGTTCCGACAGGGTTTTAGTATAAAGAAATAGTCGCATACCTACCACTTTCTGTTTAGTGCTTTAAATTCCCACTGTCGCTGTCTTTTGTTTGTTCTTTCTCATTCCAACTCTGTTCTATCAATCTACTGTACTATTTCTCTTCGCTAGACCCATCACCTATCTTTTTTTTTTAACTAACTACATAATCTTGACACAAACTGTTGTGTGTGAGAGTTCTGTTGGAAATCAGCTTGGAACATATTGGGTCCGCTATTCTAGACAGTGTCACTGGGGCTTCCTAGATGCAAATATTGATTGTTGTCAGGCTGCGCAAACGACTATTCTTTATGTAAAAGGTATGTCTTTTTCATTATATTCTTCTTAAATGATGGTTCATACGAGTTTTTTTACCATTCAGTAACAATGGTGTATTGGCGGAGAGCGCGTCAGAGTAACCCTCACTTAAGAATTGATTGCGTCATGCGCGCAATTCAATTCTATCGAGACGACATGGGCTTTGTTTGCTGTCAATAAATATGGTCTGATGGTGTAGCCGAGGTTCCTGATTTGGCTCTGAAGAGTCCGCTGGGCCTAAGGCAATAATCATGTAATGTAATGTAACGCATTTAAACCACCAGCAGCAGAGAAAATGAAATAGATCTTTCCTAATGTTCCATTGTTTCCACCAGGATAGGATCCAATAAAGATTATGTCCAGGATGCTGCAGTTTAACCATAGTCTTCCTACTTTCTTTGATGTGACAATCACAACCTAGAGCTTCTAATTGTCGCAAATAGTTTGTGTAATTTACCTGCTTCCATGCAGATATATTGCGATACATTAAAGTTTGATAGTACTGTTTACAGTTTATGGCACTGATGATGATGATAATGATGATGATGATAATGATGATGATGATAATGATGATGATGATAATGATGATAGTTTATTTAGTCTTGTATAGCTCAGGTCTCCACAGAAACAGTTCAAGTTCTGTGAGCTCAAGAAATAAAAATAAATTAATTAAAAATGGCCCTCAGTTGCTAAAAGGCAGAAAACGACTATTGACCAGATGTAAAGAGGTTATGTCTTCAAGGCTTTCTTGAAAGTTTCTGCTGACTGTGATGGCTTCAAAACCAGGGGCAGACCATTCCACAACTTTGGTGCGGAGTTCGCGAATGTACAATACCTCAGAGGTTTGTTATTTGTGTTGTCAGTGCGCGCATGAGGCAATCTCAAGTGGCACTGAGCTCTGGTATTATTGATAGCAAGAAAGAGGGAGGGACATTTTAAGCTTGCTTTGTGAAAAATTCCAGATCCATTGTGAGGCAATACCCAGGAGACTGTCACAAGTGTAAGCTGTGGATGTATATGTTTGTGTTGTAGGCATACCCTCAGCCCTGCACGCCTTGTTCTGTCCCGGCTTGAACCTGGACGTAGCAGACATCGACAACATCGGCCCCCAACAGGAGAGTTGCTCCCCTTGCTGCGTGCTGGTTTTGGAGCGTGAGAATGCGGTGCACCATGCAGCCTCTCTGGTTATGATCCTGGCCATGGAACTGAGGACAGAGGACGTTGTGGGTGAGTGTTGTTATTTGTGAGACAGAACAGTGATGGTGGCCTCCTTTGTTCACCAGCTTGCACAACTATTTGTTGGCCTGGCTACAAAATAAACATCCACAGGTAAGGAGGCCTAAATTTGAAGGTTTTTGCTCACTCTTTGTAAAAATGATTTTACCCTAAAATTCGCATTGTTATAACATTAATCAATGATAATGTGGGCTTTTAATTGCTCAAGCCAACTGCTTAAGTTTGAATTTTCCATTCCGGTTCTGACAGGGACTCCTCTATGGGGGTGCCGGGGGTTTCAGTATAAATAGTATCTCCATTTTCTGGAAATTTAGTGCTTTAAATTCCCACTGGCGCTGTTTTTCTCCTTTGTTCTTTCTCATTCCTACTCTGCTCTATCAAACTACTATTTTATCTTCTTTGCTAGACCAGTCACCGACCTTTTTTCTTGAAAAGTCTTCCGGGACAAAACTCCTCATTTGTGTGTGAGGTCTGTTGGATCAGCTTGGGAATATTGAATGCTTTCTGCCAGGTGGTCACTGGGGCTTCCTATGATGTTATTAGTTGGCAATGTAGGCATTTTATATGTACAAGGTTTGTTGATAATTTATAATGATGTTTGTATTCTATTTTGTTTTTGTAAACGGGGGTTCGATAAATTAGAGTATAGCCTCAGCGTCCCCTGCGTGGGATGTCTTTATTGTACAGTGACCGGCTGGTGGAGTGCCTTCAGTGTTACCACTAGGGTTGTTTTGGCAGATCTTTTATGCGGATCAGGGGCGAGTTCTCTTTCAGCGAAGTTGTGGTCTTGATTTTGTGGTCCTGATTCGGCTCTTTACAGTCCGCTGGACCCTGTAAGCAATGAATAACTAACTAACTAATCTGACAGGGAGTGGTTTCCCCTGTTTTTAATGGTCCATTGATACCATAACGGTGTGACCTTTGACCCTATTTGTGAGTGAATCATGCGTCTTGAAGACTGTTTTTGGTGTCTGCGGTAGGGTAGGGTCAGTCTATTTTATTAACCTAAAACGAAAAATCCTACCAGCAATTTTTTTTTAAAACAGGTACTACCTCTTACCAGTTTTAATAGCCTGATATTTTTAGCTCCAGAATGTTGGCTTACTCGCCAACAGCTGTTGCTATCAATAGGCACAACAACTACGCAATTTTTTTAATTAAATAAACAAACTATACTTTCCAAAGACTTATGTTCTGTTGTAAGGTTCCTTTTTTTTTAAAAATTGGGGCAACACTCACTGTGAATGTGAAAAGGATCTGTGGAGGGTGCATGGTCACAATGGGTCCCTTTTAAATAAAGAGGAGACAGGGGTACAAGCCAAGGGAGATAAAGCACAGCAGCTTACTAAGTTCTCTGTGCATGGATTTCACTACACAGTTGTTCAGGAGTTACCAATTAACTGAAATACAGATCCAGATAACACAAGCACAAACACCAGTACTGTGCCCACGTACATGAATGTAGATTTTACCATGCAACATTTGGCAGTGAGAGCAAACCCCAGTGCAGCCTTGACGAAATTATTTGTGCTGTCATTTCCAGAATGGATGAAGAGCCGGACGTCAGCCAAGTTTGAGCTGCCAGACCTGTTTCATGTGACGGAGTATTCTGACGCTGTGCTTAACACCACTGGAGGCAGCTTCAGCAGGGTACGGGTTTGTTTCTAATGGTGACAGCTTGGTTCGTTGCAGAAGCAGACCTTTCAATAATTGTTTTTGTTGCTGTAATTGCCTGAACTTTTTTTTTTTTTTTTTATGTGTTGATGCAGTCTTTTGTTTAGTGTTGAGGTGTGTTGCCAGGTTAAAGTGCTTTATTTTTGTCTGATTTATGTTGATTAGTACAACTTAAGTTAATCAGATGAATACAAATTAATACAACAGTAACTCTGACATATGTTTTAAATTAATGAAGTATTGTTCCCAATGAAGATGTCCCTGTCAAAATTGACAGGATGACACTTTGAAGGTAAGGTGACAGTCTTTATGGAATATTCCTGCACTCTACATAGGAAGACCACTGTTGGTTGACAGCAAAGCATGTGACGGCTGTTTCCACCTTGAGTTTGTAGGTCTTCATCACACACAGGCTGGGTCACTGTGCTGAAGTGGTGTAAAGCTCCAGACCAACATCAAATACACTCTGTCCAGAAGTAGTTGCAGCAAATCTGCATACAGAGTAATAGCTCTAAATCTCCGTTCCAGTTTTTAAAAAATAGAAATTTCCTTACTTTCCTATAGAATGGAGGGCAGTATTGCACAAAGACTTTGACCTTACCTTCAGTGTAGTAAGGCAGTGCCATATTGTCCACTTTGACGTCAAATGTTCATTGTCAACACTGAGGTGTTATTAGTTCCTTGTCTACATTATCTAGTGTTCTGAAACACTAACCTTAACCTTTTCCACAAGTGTGATATATATTAGTACCGTGCCAGAGTTTCCGGAGTGGCATGAAGCTTGTACGTGTTGCTATGGTTGCAGTGCCCGCACTTTGACCCCATGAGTGACGTGCGTGGGTCGATGGGGATGGCGCACTGCAGCAGCAGGGAGGTGGAACAGGTAGTGGTACTGATTCTGCTGGGGAAGGATCTCGTCAAGGATTGGGGCAGCTTTCTACGTAAGTACATACATACACTATACCTTTGATGACCCACCAACAACACCCACACCATCATGGTGATATTATTATTATTGTATTTATATCCATGGAATTAAACACAGGACTGCTAGCATCCAACATTGACAGTAATGAGATATGGCTAGGAGACGAATATTATGTTTGTGGTTTCATCGTTTATTTTATTACAGGACAAAGTTCCAAAGTTCAAAGAAGCAAATATATGCATAAGCCAAAAGAATGCTAATTTTTAGACAAGAACAAGACAGCACTGCACAATGCAAATTTTCCATCTAAGCTCTTCATCAGGCGGACCAAACACAAGGCAGAACAAAACAACTCTCCCAACAGAACTTCAACATAACCAAAATGGCTTTCTGTTGGGAAATAATGTTTCGTTGTCTCTTGTTTGTTGTCCGTCTGAAGAACAGCTTAGCCTCACCATGTGCATTGTGCGATTTTGTCTTGCCTTGGCCGAAATTAGCTTGTGGCTTGCGTACACCACTGTTTCTGGTTATTGTACTTATATCAGCAATAAGCAGCGGTTTGGTGCTGGATGTTATTGGAAGAGGATAACAGTGTTGGTAATGCATTTGTTATTGTTAATCAATGTGAATATAGCGCTTGGCCTCCTCAAGAGCGGCTCAAGGTGCTGACTGATGCAGGTTCTGACTCAAGTCATACGAGGTGCCCACTTTGATGCCTAAGGCGCATTACCTGACCCTCAGACAACTGAGCCCAATACTGGCACAATGGCATTGATGTTGCATGAGATCATGCGTGTGAGCGCTTTGAGCAGCTGTTTTAGTTTGGAATGGCGCTTTACAAAATAAATGATTAATATTAGAGATGTTGGTGTTGTTGATTGATAAAGGAAGACAATAGATCAAATAATGCGTGTGGTGGCTGGGTGCCTACACAGTTGGTAGTTCCGTGGGACTATTACAGCTAGTGACAACGCAACAAGCTCTGCGTTGGACCCAGCTGTAGTGAATGGATACTTGGCTCAGATGAGAGCCAGGGAAGATAAAGCACTACGAGAGAGAGAAGGAGAAGATAGACTACATCCTACCAAAGCTGGACCCTGAGAAAATGGAAGTCTATTTCTCATCCTTTCTTCCGCACAATTAAAAGGTTACGGGGAAAAAGATTTATCCCATTTTGACACATTACGTAACTCTTTTTCCCTCCTTTGGGCTGTGAATTGCCCCATTTACGTATATTATTACTTTGTGGTGGAGAAAATGTTTTGAGATAACATATTATTTTCCTGCCCTAACAGAAAAGCTACAGACATTCAGCACCACCAACTCGCGGCTGAGTGACTTTGAACTGCTGGCTGTCAAATGGCTGCCCGGCATGAACAGCTTCCAGACAAGGGAGGTTACTCCTTACGAGATTGCCGACAGCAGGTGGCGCAGCAGTCTCCACTATCTTGCTAATGGTAAGTGTGCTGGGTGTAACAACAATGTATTTAGTTATATGCATTTAATTATATATCTATCCTATCCTATCCTATCCTATCCTATCCTTTCCCGTAACCCGGATGTCGTAGGGGCACCACATATGATCGTTTAACCAGCATACTCCATCTTTCTCTGTCCTCAGCAGCACTGATGGCTTCGCTCAGTGTCAAACCAGTCCATTCTCGAATGTTGTCCTCCCACCTCTTTTTCGGTCTCCCTCTTCTTCTACCTCCTTGCACTGTGCCTTGCAGAATGGTCTTTGCAAGGCCTGATGATCTGGTGATGTGGCCATACCATGATCGGAGTTTCCGTTTCTTCACCACTGTGAGCAGGTCATCATGTTGTCCAATGGCTTGTGTGATGGTCTGTCGGACTTTGTCATTGGTGATGTGTTTGGTATAGGAAATGCCCAGAAGTCTTCTGTAGCACCTCATCTCCATGCTTTGTATTCTTGGTTGTAGATCTGCTGTGAGGGTCCATGTTTCACAAGCATATAGGAAGATGGAGATGACAAGGGAGCGCAGCAGTCTTACTTTGGAATATAGACTGATGGTCCTGTCTTTCCAAATGGGCTTCAACCTTTTCAGGGCAGCAGTTGTTTGTGCGATCCTGGAGAGGACTTCCTGTCGGGACCCATTGTCTGATACAATGGCTCCTAAATATTTGAAGCTATGCACTGTGTTGAGGGATTGGCCTTGGACTTTGATGTCTGTGTTGATGCCATTGGAGTTGTTGGTCATCATTTTGGTCTTCTCTGCACTTATTTCCATTCCATAAGCTCTGGAGGTGGTGTCAAGCCTCTGTACCAGCTGTTCAAGTTCTTGTTCCTCTCCAGCCAATCCATCAATGTCATCCGCAAAACAAAGATTGGAGATTGCTCTACCCCCTATGCTGACTGTGCCTTCGTGATCTGCAAGAGCATCTGACATGATGCGCTCTAGGAAGATGTTGAAGAGTGATGGAGAGAGTAAGCATCCTTGACGCACACCGATTGTTGTTCTGAACCAGTTCCCGATGACGCTGTTATGGAGGACTGCACTGGTAGCCTTGTTATACAGGCTTTTGATGACTTCAATAATTTTAGGGCTGATGTTGTACACTTTTATTGTTGCTCATAGAGCTGCATGCCAGACTCGGTCAAACGCCTTCTTGAAGTCTATGAACATATGATATAGATGTTGTTCGTGCTGTAGGTATTTCTCACAGATTATTCTGAGGTTGAAAATCTGTTCAGTGGTGCTTCGCCCTGCCCTGAATCCTGCTTGTTCTTCAGCTATGATTTGTTCAGCTTGGGGTTTCAACCTGTTGAATATTATTTTCAGGAGGACCTTGCTGGGATGGCTGATGAGGCTGATGGTGCGGTAATTTTCACACTCCTGAAGGTTACCTTTTTTGGGAAGAGTGATGACAAGCGACTGGGTCCATTGTGTTGGCCACTCCCCACTCTGCCAGATCTTGTTACAGATAATGGTGAGGGCATCAATCATCGCTTTTCCTCCTGCTTGTAGCAGTGCCGCGTGTATGTTGTCCACTCCCGCTGACTTCCCTTGCTTCATCGTTTGCACTGCTGCCTCAACTTCTTCCCGGAGAATTGGGAGGATTTCTTCTTCTTCTTCTCTGTTCTCGGGACATGCTAAAACTGATGGGTCTCCATTTGGTGTATGGTTGTAAAGGTCAGAGCAGTATTCTGTCCATCTGTCCAAGACTTCTTGTTCTTCTGTAAGGCATATGCCAGACTTGCTTTGGATCGTGGAGACTTTGGGCTGTTTAACACTTGTCAGCCGCTTCACAGTCTTGCTGTTGTTCTTGTTCAAACTGTTCTCTATTTCTTGGCATTAATCTTCTATCCATTTCTCCTTTGCTGTGCACATGCCTTTTCGGATGTCATTGTTGATTTTTCGGTAGACATCTGCTCCGTGTGAGGTGTCTTTTTCTTTTTTATCTCTCTTCGTTTATCACACAGATCCAAAAGTTCAGGTGTGATCCACGGCTTCTTCTTTGGTCGGTGCTTGCCAAGGATCTCAGTGGCGGCATCTGTCACAGCTGAGTTGAAGGTGGTGGTCATGGTGTTGACACCTACTTCACCAGCCCCCAAAATGAGCAGTGGTGCAACTTTCCATCCAATTGTGGCCTGAAATAGTTCTGCCATTTCCGGGTCTTGCAGTTTGTCCAGGTTGAACTTCAGTCTAGTGCACTTTGCTGTATTTACTCTTTTCAAGTAAAGCCGGAAAGACATCATCACCAGATCGTGGTCACTTTCGACCTCTGCTCCTGGAAAAGTGCGTGTCCTGCCAATGTTGATGCTTGATCTGAAGCGTTTCTTGACCATGATGTAGTCTATCTGGTTGTGATGCTCCCCGCCAGGACTGTGCCCTGTCCATCGTCTGGAGTTTTTATGGAGACCAAGTGTGTTTGCCAGTAATAATAATAATAATAACGGATTTTTATATAGCGGGTACTCCAGCCTATGACCAGACTCACCACGCTTTACATAGTCATAACATATAAATACATGCACTCGATGAAACATCACTATTGCTACAATACACCAAAAGACGGGACAGTAAAGGTACAGACTATTTACAGTTATGTACATAAATTACAAAAAAGACAAAAATATACTATTTACAACTATGTACACAAATGACAAAAAAAAGACGGAAAGTAGAATAGCAAAAACCTATTCACAGCTATTTATATGCCCGGTTAGGCCCAGGAAGGAAAACAGTATAAATATTTACCAGTACCAGATTGTTGTATCTGGCAAACTCCAAGAGTTATATATCTGCAGGAACAAATTCACAGTAGGTTTTGTCTGGCACTAGTAGATAAGGGTCTTCAGGAAATATTTGTTTGCCGTAGCCATTGGAAGAGATTTCTGCAGGTGTATGTATCTGTTTTATTTATTTATTTGTTTTATCGTTCTTCTATAAAGCGCTTTTCCAGCTCAATTACAGCTCAAGGCACTGGTGGGAGGGAGTTGGATAAACACACACACACACATACACGCACACACACACACACACAGTGGCGGGAAGGGTGCATAGATCAAAACTTAACATTTTAACTTCTTCGCTATCGCTCAACACATTCTAGCAGGCAGACCAGACAATTAACATTTATGCAATACTTTCACGCAGTGACTTATGAAATTGGGTTGAGATCAGATAGCTATACATCCAGCTTAGCTTCATAAAATGTCCCATAATATGATTCCTTTGGTTGTGCTATGCAGAAGTGGCGGTGGTGATTGCCCTGCGCGGCGTCAATGCCTTCAAGAAGCTGGAGCCTTTCGTCTACCACACCATCAACACCAACACCACCACCATCCCCGCCTCTGCTTCCACCCCTTCTCTCGCCCCTCATGGTGCCCCCCATCCCACCAGGCTGATGTCACACACGCCCCAGGAGAGCTACTCCTACCTCAGACTGTTCTTCAGGTACGTTGGCACAGTTTGGGGAGACACAAAGTTTGAGGTAGTCATTCTTTAGTATACCCTTGTTGGTGCTTTCCAACAGTCGCTCTTTAATCACTGGGGTCCACCTGTGTCAGTAATAATAATAATAATAATAATAATAATAATAATAATAATAATAATAACGTGGATTTATATAGCGCAGTTTTATGAACTGTGCTCAGGCTCATTGCACTTTACAATTACAGTGAAACCCCGCCATTCATCCACTTCTCTACATGTACAACTCGTTATTCGTCCAACTTCCTCAAGTAAAATTCAACTCGTCATTCGTACGCTTGCCCCGCAATTCGGACAGCGTCACCTTGTTACTGGCAGCGCCATATGCAATCGCTTCAGCTCAGTCTCGTGCTAGCTTCCGTACGTTATGCACCATCCACTGCAAAGTTCGTGAAAACGTTGTGCTATTTTATTGTTATTTTTTGTTATTTTTATGAAAAAAATAGTGCAGCCATGGGTCCAAAACAGATTAGTGATTTAACTAAGCCTAAAAGGAAAGCAGTGAGAACGGCAATTAAATTGAAAAAAGAACTCGGTGTGAAGTTATTACAAAGGTTTAAATAAGCAATCATATGTGGGTCTGGAACGGATTAGTACAATTTACATTATAGCTTACCTGAAAAAATGATTCCCCATTCCTACAAATCCCCATTGGAACTGTCTCCTGGAACGCATTGTGTAGGAATAGCGAGGTTCCACTGTACAAGGATTGTGAGTGGAGTAGAGAGGGATGGGGTGGGAGGGGGCCTGGTTGCCAGTGGATAGTGACCCAGTTTCCAATGTCAAAGGTCACAGGTTCAAACCCTGTGTGGGGAAAAACTTACCTAACTTGGGTAGGAGACTTTTAAGGACAGTGAGGGTTTGCTCTGGGTACTCCAGTTTCCTCCCTCCCTTCAATAATGGTATCAATAATTGGATGCAGTCAATCCAAACTTCAATAATGGTATCAATAATTGGATGCAGTCAATCCAAACTTCAATAATGGTATCAATAATTGGATGCAGTCAATCCAAACTTCAATAATGGTATCAATAATTGGATGCAGTCAATCCAAACTTCAATAATGGTATCAATAATTGGATGCAGTCAATCCAAACTTCAATAATGGTATCAATAATTGGATGCAGTCAATCCAAACTTCAAAAATAAAAATTGATTTCTCTTCTGTCTTCTGTAATAGCGATCTCTTCAGATCGCCGCGCTTTGAGTTTGAAGAAAAGGTGTGTGATAGTTTCTTGTATTATTATTATTATTATTATTATTATTATTATTATTATTATTATTATTATTAATTTATTATTATTATTATTATTATTATTATTGTTACTATTATTATTATTGTTACTATTATTATTATTATTATTATTATTATTATTATTATTATTATTATTATTATTATTATTAATTTATTATTATTATTATTATTATTATTATTGTTACTATTATTATTATTGTTACTATTATTATTATTATTATTATTATTATTATTATCTTGTATTATTATTATTATTATTATTATTATTATCATTATTATTATTATTATTATTATTCAGAATCAGAATCAGAATCAGAATCTTTATTGTCCCCATGAAAACACAAGGAAATGTGTGTGCGGCGTACACTTCATCAAAACAACGGCACAAAAGCAATAAAACACAAAAGACTTCAGGGATTAAAACAATACACCCCAAAGAACAGAAAAGCAGTTGTACACAACATGAATGTAGCTTATGAAATAATAAAAGTCATGCATCTACTTTCTAACCCCTAACACAAAACACCCACCTACACACACACCCACACACACCAGAAGTTAAAAAGTTACCGGTACAGTATTTAATGCAGACTGTCACTGGCCTGTGGCCGGACCAGTAATGACGTCACTTCTAACCTAGTTACAGTGTTCTAAACACACAACGGGAGTTGTGCTAAGTCTGTGTTTATTTCAGTTCAGTGCAGATCAACTGCAATTCCTGGATATTATTTTTATACGTACACAGCAGGACCCAAGAAACAAAGACCTGAATTTCCAAGCAGTATACATGTTTTTGATATTATGAACCAGACTGCCATGCAAGGAGAAACTGGGTCAGTACAGGGTTCTGATGATTAACTTTGCACAGACTAAGTATGGTTATGCATATGAATCTCTTAAAAACTAGACGACTAAAATCTATTGCTCTAAAGTAAATTACATAGAATCACGCTGGATCCAGCTGATAATAAAAGAGTCAAGCTACAAAGAGGTAAGTAATAAATGCTTCAACCTACAAATTTTCCTCCACATGCAGGTTTATTATAGCTAAAATAAACAAAACAAAACAAAACAATACTTGTACAACCACTCCTACAGGCATACACTCATGCACACACATGAATACACCCCACCACTACTGTTAATAACAATAATCACAGTCGGATTATGACATATAAAATGATATTGCATCCAATCTAACAATCATTATCACAGTTCTTGATGATTAAGAGTCAGTCCAAGACGATGATGATGATGGTGATGGTATGTAAATACATGTTCACATTGACAGCAGTGATGGGAATGACAACAACAGGAAAAGGTAATCATAGCACATTGCACGGGCTGTTTTTAATTATTTGCAAAGAACCAATTTATGTACTAATACTGTTGAGATAGCCAATAATGGTAATTACTACTAGTGTTGTTGTTGTTGTTGTTGTTGTTGATGATGATGATGATGATGATGATGATGATGATGATGATGATGATGATAATGATGATGATGAGGATGAAGATGAGACTGCCAAGGATGAAAGGCCATTTGTATTTCTCTTAACAATGTCCTAATAAACATAGCAGTGAAATAAACAACAGACAAGTTTCAATTGCAATTTCAATTTGAATCAGAAAATAGCAGCATCTGGAACATAAATTTGTGTACATATAACTGCTGCAAATTCATATTATTTTTGACAGTGACAGAATTTTGTTTTTGATTGATATAAAGTACAAATGGTAATCTGATGAATAAAATTGATAAGCAACAAGATTGATATAAATAATGATGACAATGGGGATGGTGATAATGATGATGTTGATAACGAGGATGATGGTCCTGGCAAAGGTGATTCAGGTACTCCTTTTGTATCCAAGCTAATTTTTCTACCTGGTGATTGATAATGATAGTACACAGTTAATCCATTCACTGCCATCCATCCTGGGTAACAACCATCCACTATTCTGAGCCTCGTCGTCCTCTATTGTTGAAAGTGCGGATTGCTGTTGGAAGGAAAGAGTCTCTAAAGCGACATGTTCTACACCGCATGGACAGCATACGCCCTGATCCGCGTTTTGAAATGCAGGCAGAGACAGCATCATGCAGTGGATGACTTGAATCCTGCTTGATTTTCTCTAGCTTCTTCACTGCAGTCTGGTCGAACAATGTTGCTAGCTGCCTTGTGTCCTTCCCCATCAGCGTTGACGCCACAGCAGTGATTCTATCCAGTCTGTCCGTGTCGGCTTTCTTGGCAGAGCTGTAGTAGCACAGCTGGTTGTAAAGCACAACACTCTCAATGACAGACTGGTAGAATAGATACAGGATTGTGCTGTTGACCCTGAACTGCTTCAGTTTCCTGAGGAAGAACAGCCGCTGATTCGCCTTCTTATAGCAGGCGTCAATGTTGTCTGTCCATGCCAGTGTGTCATCAATAGTTGTCCCGAGGTACTTGTACTTTGATACTCTGCGGACCTCTTCACCCTTGATAACAAGCGGTTCGATGCTATTGGACTGTCGACGGAAGTCAACCACCATCTCTTCCGTCTTTGTAATGTTGAGTTCCAGGTAGTTGCGGTCACACCAAGCCACCAGCTCATCAACTGCTGCTCTGTATGAAGCTTCATCACTGCTGATCAGACCAGTGAGTGATGTATCATCAGCAAACTTCACCTGGATGTTGCTTAGGTCAAAGGACTGGCAGTCGGCGGTGTATGTGGTGAACAGGATCGGTGATAATACACAACCTTGTGGAGCACCGGTGTTGGTCACCAGAACTGACGACAGAGTGCCTCCAACCCGAACCTGCTGTCGACGCCCAGTCATAAAGCTGTAAATCCATGAAACCAGCATCGGACTGACTGACATGGCCAACAGCTTCTCAATGAGTAGGTGGGGCTGAATAGTGTTGAAGGCACTCGAGAAGTCGAGGAATAGGATTCTGGCATAGGACCCAGGCCTATCAAGGTGTTGGCAGAGATGGTGCAGGAGTGTGAGGATGGCATCTTCTGTGTTGCGTCCTTTGCAGTACGCAAACTGCATGGGATCTTGGTGTTGTTCGGTTTCCTGCCGCAGGTGTTTCAAAACAACTCTCTCCATGCACTTCATGGGTATTGATGTCAGAGCCACTGGCCGGTAATCATTATCGTGTATTATTATGATTGGTATTATTATGATTGGTATTATTATTATTATTTATTGATTGATTTATTTATTTTTTATTTTAATTTTTTTCTTCACATATTTAGATGATACTAGACGTTGTAATGAATGAATGAATACTGCATGAAGAGAAGTAGATAAAAGCAAAAGTATTTTTATTGTCGTGTTTGGTATTTGAAATGTCAACGTCGCTTCTCCAGTCCCCATGAGCTGTTCCCAGACCCCGAGTCTCGCAGTTTGCTGGCCTTCCTGCCGGAATCACGACTCTACTTTGACCTGCATGACTGGAACGAGCTGGGGTGAGTTTGTAACACGATTATTTATTTGGGTGGGTTGGAGTATGGAGAGTGGGCAGGGGAGGGATATGTACAACCTCTTTACAGTGATGTTGAATAAGAAACTTCCTTCAGTGTGCTCAGTCATTGACAGCTAAAATGTTTGCAGGTGAATGATGGAACGGGGCTGGGAATTAGGAAGGGAAACAAGTGAGTCCACCTCAAC
>CM072520.1:66814207-66839207 GCA_036898135.1 Oncomelania hupensis | reverse complement strand
GACCGTCCTTGGCGGAGTTAGGAGAATAAAAACAAAAAATAAAATATAGAAAAAAAACAAATGGAGATTAAACACAGCAGACTGAAAAATGTTGTCAGAACGAGTATTTCGCTAAAATGTTGTCAGTACGTATATTTCGCTAAAATGCTTCTTCAGGAGTTACAAAGCCAACTAAGACATGCAATCCAACTTCAACAAATCTTAAAAACTTGGATTTACACAAGGTCCACTTACTTGCTGAAAAAGGGCCATTCAGTTCAGATAATTATCATCCAAAGAACTGTGGAACTTTGTCCTTTATTTCATACAACAGCATCAAACAGCAGTAAATAGGGCTCCTAGCCCAGTGGGCCGTATAGCCCAAACAGGGGTAGTGGGGGTAATGGGATACCAAAAGGCATACAGTAGTAAACAAGGGAAGTCACGGCCATACATTACAACCAAATGATTGCACGTACCGCGTGACTTTGTTACAAAAATCGGTGACAGATTTTGTTAGGACAATAATGTCTGAACGTAAGAGTAATTAATTTAATCACTTTTTATATAGCGATTAAAGTAAGTACCAATATTAATACCAATATTAATCAATTTATTGTTCTCATCATGATCCTATCCTATCCTATCCTGTCCCGTAACCCTGAGGTCGTAGGGGCACCACAGATGATCGTTTAACCAGCATACTCCATCTTTCTCTGTCCTCAGCAGCCCTGATGGCTTCGCTCAGTGTCAAACCAGTCCATTCTCGAATGTTGTCCTCCCACCTCTTTTTCGGTCTCCATCTTCTTCTACCTCCTTGCACTGTGCCTTGCAGAATAGTCTTTGCAAGGCCTGATGATCTGGTGACGTGGCCATACCATCAGAGTTTCCATTTCTTCACCACTGTGAGCAGGTCATCGTGTTGTCCAATGGCTTGTGTGATGGTCTGTCGGACTTCGTCGTTGTTGATGTGTTGGGTATAGGAAATGCCCAGAAGTCTTTTGTAGCACCTCATCTCCATGCTTTGTATTCTTCATTGGAGATCTGCTGTGAGGGTCCATGTTTCGCAAGCATATAGGAAGATAGAGATGACAAGGGAGCGCAGCAGTCTTACTTTGGAATGTAGACTGATGGTCCTATCTTTCCAAATGGGCTTCAACCTTGTCAGGGCAGCAGTTGTTTGTGCGATCCTGGAGAGGACTTCCTGTCGGGACCCATTGTCTGATACAATGGCTCCTAAATATTTGAAGCTATGCACTGTGTTGAGGGATTGGCCTTGGACTTTGATGTCCGTGTTGATACACAACGATATTTTCTGGCGATGAACGCCATTAGAGATGTAAAATAAAATACGAAATAAACTTTAAAATGCTAGAGAGAGAGAGAGAGAGAGAGAGAGAGAGAGAGAGAGAGAGAGAGACAGAGACAGAGACAGAGAGAGACAGAGAGAGACAGAGAGACAGAGAGAGACAGAGAGAGACAGAGAGAGACAGAGAGAGACAGAGAGAGACAGAGAGAGACAGAGAGAGAGAGATTCTGTACACTGGACACATATGCAAATGAACTAACAACTCGGTGATAAGAAATTTTCAACTTGGAACAGAGTTATTAATTCATATGTACTTTCAAATGCTATTTATTATCACTTTTAATCTTCATTCTCACAATTGTAGATAATACATGCGTGATAATACATTTGGCAGTTTGTAAAGTTTAACTGTACATTTTGTTTGTGTTTGGGAGATGTGGGGGTGGGGGGGGGGGGGGGGTCTTCTGCATTGGATAGTGTTTCTGGTGTGCTTTCGTCCCTAGATTAGACCTAATAATTGTTAATCTCTTTTTGTTTAAATTTCTACCAGCTATCAAAACAAATAAGGCAAATTTAGGTTTGTTTGTTATTTGTGATTTTACATGCATGCAGCAATGTGTCTATGTATTTACGCAAAAATCTAAATTGTCCAGATTTTTTACAAACCTGCCTGAGATACGAGTCTGGTGTGCTTTCATCCCTAGATTAGGTCTAATAATTGTTAATCTCTTTTTGTTTACATTTCTACCAGAGGTGCACACATTACTGATGCAGACGACATGCCTAGTGCTACCCCCTGTGCTTCTGATGCCCAGAGACAAGGGCAACAACACACCTTTTGTCAGCATCATTGACCTGCTGCTCAGTCGAGGGTAAATGCCACATTGAATTTCAACAATTCTTGTGTAGCTATCAAAACAAATAAGGCAAATTTAGGTTGGTTTGTTATTTGTGATTTTACATGCATGCAGCAATGTGTCTATGTATTTACGCAAAAATCTAAATTTTCCTGATTTTTTACAAACCTGCGTGAGATACGAGTCCTAAATAATGTTAAAAATTCTCTTTTTTTAATGTTGAGATTGAGGTCTGTAGATTTTTGGTTGAATTGTTTTGGCCCAGGTTTGAACTGGTGGGTGTTCGCATGGTGTGGATGTCTCAACAGCAAGCAGAGCAGTTCCTGCGCATGGTCAACAAAGGCAGCTATCAGGCGGTGAGTACTTGTGATATAGTGTTGTTGTGGCAGTTGTGATAGTGATTGACTGATGCTTGGTTGATTCATTGGGTCACAGAGGTTGCACTTTAACAAATGTAGTGGTGGCTATCTAGCGATTTTAAGTACTGTTTTATTTGTTTTCAAACATTTTCTTATTTGCTGAGACGTAAGGTGCTGTATGAATTCTCCATTGTGGATATTAATAATTTGTTGACGACTTTGACTTGACTTCAATTTGTGAAAGTTAAGTGTAAAGAGAGAACAAATGTCTTCAAATAGACCCCAATCCTTTTATAAAGTTTAGGACACAGCAACGGTACTGTAAAGTTACAGATTTTCAGCAGCAGCAGCACATCACCATTCAAACCCATCACTTTTACAATGCCACTGTCCGACTTACAGTACAAAATGCTTTTTAAAAGTGCAGAATCTGGTGTATTTTATTCCCATTGAAATGTGCAAAGTTTTGTGTAGTTATCCGCGTTTGATGTTATTCCTAGGTGTCTCACTTGATGGCGTTTGATGTTATTCCTAGGTGTCTCACTTGATGGCGTTTGATGTTATTCCTAGGTGTGTGTCTCACTTGATGGCGTTTGATGTTATTCCTAGGTGTCTCACTTGATGGCGGGAGCCAGCCTGGTACTGGCATTGCAGAGAGACAACGCAGTGGTGGCGTTTGATAGTACTCTGGGCGTGTGAGTATTTTGATTGTCTTTATTTCTGTTGTATGTCATTATTTTTGTTGAATGAAGCTAATACAAAAGTAAGCGTGCCAGGAAACCGAATTCACAATTTAGTACAACTTTGAACATTGAATCTGAACCATTGAATAGGAATAAAGGTTTTATGCTCGAAATCCTAGTTTTACAACCTTGCTGACCTGCATGTGAAAATGTTAATGTGACTGAGGTCGAGATCAAACTTGCACTAATTGACCATAAGAGGTGACTATGGGTTGATATATTAATACATTCTTGTGTGTCTAATATTTACGAAAGCTGGCTTCATCTTTCTTGTCCCAGAAGGATGTCTGCTATAGTACGTGGCTGTCTCCTTTAGAATAGGTGAACAATGGTGCGTTATAAAATGCTCTGTTGTGAATGGAGCAAGTGGGAAGTATTGTGTGCTTGTGATATTGAGTGACCAGTAACTGCTGTATCAAGAAGCCCTTTTTGCTAAACTCTGGAGGAAAAGAGGGGCCGAGTAGCTCAGTTGGTAGAGCGTCTTACTAGTAACCGAAAGGTACCTGGTTCGAATCCCGGATTGGCCAATGTGTGACCATATTATTTTCCCCTTACCATCAACTGGTTGGCAGGTGTCAGAATAATGTGACCAGTAGTCGCCTATACACTTCAGTGTCGTGTGACTATAATCTACAGTTACACATTTTACATTTACACTCTGGAGGTGATGTTATCCAGGAACTTACTCGCTTATCAAGTAATCTCTCCTTTAGCTGAGTCTACAGCTTTCAGCTCAATAATTTAGGTTAATAAACTGTTATATATCATACTGTTTAGTATAAACATATAAAAAATGATCTTAAACTCACTGTACACCAAATACTGGACAGGTTTACAGGGGATGAAGGTGTGAGTGGAAAGTGGAGAAACAGTAAAAACTGAAAGTAAAACAATGTAAATAAATGAGCGATAAAGGTCTTTTACTATAAATACACTCATTTAGACAGTGGTACAAACAAGTTGGATAACAAGGGGCAATAGCCTTATTTTAGGTTGTCCTTGCTTGACGTTGTTACTTCCCTTTAATAACTTGGAGGCCGGGATAGCATAGGATAGTAGTAGTATTTGTAGTAGTAGAGAGAGGAGAAAAAGAGAGCCTTTTTAATGTGAATACACAACACGCATGCACCGTCAAGAATGGCATGTAGAATGAAATTATTACCTAAATTTAATAATTTTTTAAATAATAATAAAATTTTTGATAAAACGGAACTCCACACTAAAAAGTCTGCTCAAAGCGCTCACACTCATACTCTCACACAAGACCTGTGCAAAATATAAAACTTTGCAATACAATAAAGCATGGAGCAATAAAAAATATAGCCTAGGTTACCAGGCTGCTTTTGAAATAGGAATGTTTACATTTCAGCATAGTTAAGCACTGATGTTTAGATGTGTGTATCAGTATGAGGGATTCATTTCTATTGCAGGAGCGAGGAGGCGCAGAGCATGTGGTCACAGTATGGAAACGACATCTTCCGCCCCACGGTTGTGAAACAGGTTAGCTCTCTATTTGTACTACTAAACGTACTGTATATTTTGTCTTATTTCGTATTCCGATCTATCACTTCAAACTTCCAGTGACTCTGTTTCGCTGTCCATTCTCTTCGAAAAAGCATTTCCATGACCAGCAACGTCATCATCATCAACAACCCAACCAAACAAACAGCTGGCCCTATTTATCAGTCTGTTACAAACTTTTAAGTTAGGGTTAAAGATTAGTCTGTTTCATATTCTCATTGTGTTTGTCAGCCTCTTATTCGATTCTCATTCTCTTTCTTTCTGTTTGTCAGCCTGTTATACGATTCTCTTTCTATCTGTCAGCCTGTTATACGATTGTCTTTCTATCTGTCAGCCTGTTATACGATTCTCTTTCTATCTGTCAGCCTGTTATACGATTGTCTTTCTATCTGTCAGCCTGTTATACGATTGTCTTTCTATCTGTCAGCCTGTAACATGATTCCCTTGCTCTTTCTATTTGTCATCTTGTTATACGATTGTCATTCTGTCTGCCAGCCTGTTATAGTCATTCTTTTTGTCTGCTTGTCAACCTGTTATATGATTCTCATGCTCTTTGTCTGTTTGTCAACCTCTCTTATTCGATTCTCATTCTTTTGTGTTTGTGTGTCAATTGATCTTTTGAAGGAGATGCTAAATCAGCTTCATGTTTTAGTTTCCTATTGTCTCTTGTCTATTATTTTTAAACGTTTTGGGCCGCTGTTTTATTTAGTTTTGAACATGAATATTGAAAGCTTTTGTTGAGTTGGATGGTTGGTCAAGTTGGATTATGTTGCTTCTAATGTCTTGCTGGAGACAGGTGTCTGCCAATGTGGAAGGTCACACTGAAAATTCAAAACTTTTATTATCATCATCATCGCCGTCGTCGTCGTCGCCCTCATCGTCATCGTCGTCATCATTATCATCTTCATCATCATCCATGGGCGCCTACGTTCGTACTAATTTTGCCGCCCCCCCCCCCCCCCCCCGCCCCCATCTCCCCTACCCCCTTCTTCCTCCCCAAAAATATAATCATTCATCATTAACACTACCATTACCACCACAACCACCACCACTATCATCATCATCACCATCATCATCGTCATCATCATCCATGGGCACCCACGTTCGTACTAATTTTGCCCCCTCCCCCCACTACCCATCTTCTTCCTCTCTCTTTCCTCCCCAAAAATATAATTCAAATAAGAAAGAGAAAGTGGGGGAGAGAGAGAAAGAGAGAGGGGGGGAGAGAGAGGTCATTGTTAGTTGGTTTGTTTTTTATCTTTACGTCATGTTTTTATTGTACTTTTTGTCCAGTAATTACATTAAATAGGCAATTATTAAATGAAACAATCTTACGTATCCGCATATAAAAAATTCCTAAATTGACAAGCGTCGATTTCAGACAGGAAAAACTTAAAGATGGGGGTAAATAATTATTAATCTTCTTTTAAATAATAATGTAAAACTTGGCAAGTATATCATGTATAGATCTTGATATATACCTTAAATTTGAAACAAGTCTCATGTTTTCTTTCTTTCTTTCTTTCTTTTTTTATACATTTGTCGCACCAATCTTTGGTTGCCCCTGTCATCATCCCTGGAATGAAGTTAGTAGCCTACTAACTTGAATTCTATGTAGATAGCATGTATAATTGTAATTTTTAAAAAAAAGAATTATTTTAGTACAATGAACATATTATATTATATGGACAATAAAAACATTGGGATAATATGATATCAATCAAATATTTATATAACAACGAAACTGCGCGCTAAATATCCCAGTCCACCCAGCTGTAGGTGGGTACCTGAAAATTTCGCTAAGGGGCGCGTCATGTGGGTTGAGTTAGATCCTATATGGGCCAGCGCCTTGAGCAGCTCTTGAGCTGGAAAAGCGCTATATAACAACGATTAAATAAATGAATAAATCAGGCTGCGAAGGAGAACAGATGTAAGGCACCGACCGCCCTCCTGATGCTATAGAACACAGAAAACGGGGTCCAGGACACTACTCTTCCCAATGATAAGGTTACAGGGACACCATTACCTACATTTATATAGAGCTTGTTTTCGGCCCCGAGAGCTCCAAACCACGACTACAGAAAGTCGCCAAAGCAAGGAAAAAACGTGGAAAATAAAACATTGTTATCTTTGCGTCCCGCTTTAGGGTTTCTCTGGTGGTTTGTGATCTAAACATTTTTTTGTAAAGGAACGACGAAAAATATGGTGCATGCAGGTCCATCTCGCCCTCAGCAATAACGACCTCATTGATTGGCCGTGGCTAGTCCATAAGGATGCAAGTGAGGAGTGCGAGGTGGTGGAAGAAGAAAGGAAATGATAAAGGTGAAGAAGGAATAGGGCGAGGAGGGGGGAGGAGAAGAGAGAGTGAAAGAGCGGGGAAGAGAGAAAGAGAGAGGGAAGGGTGTGTGTGGAAATGATGAGAGAATGTGCAAGAGAGGTGGATGTTGTACGTGTGTGTGGTGGTGCTTAAGAGATGTGGGTGTGTGTGTGCGCACGTGTGTGTGTGTGTGTGTGTGTGAGAGAGAGAGAGAGAGAGAGAAATGGATGAAAGCTTCGAGTGGGTGTGTGTATGTGAGTGTGAAAGAGAGAGAGAGAGAGGGTCAAGGATAATAAGAGGGAAGTCAATTTGGGAAAGAAAAAAAAAGTCCACTAAATTAATAAGGGGCTTGTGCGTGTAGCGATTGATGGTTTTGGGAGGTATTCGGCATGGCCACTTTGAGCAGGGACGAAGTATCGGGGCACCTTTAGGCAGTTTCGGAAACTGAGAACAGAGAGAGAGAGAGAGAGAGAGAGAGTGTGTGTGTGTGTGTTGAGTGAGGCAGTATGGGGGGGGGGTGTTGATGGGTGGGGTGTCGGAGGGGTTTATTGGAATACAGGCGTTCCACAGCACTTGGCAGAAACCCCAATTAAGGATGGGAGGGTGCAGTCACCTTGCTTTTCCTCCCGTCAACAGGCACTGAATCATACACACGCCTACCCCCTCCCAACGCGCTTCCCGTTCCCCTCTCTCTCCTTCTTCATACCCTTCTGTTGTACCCTCTCTCTCCTTCTTCATACCCTTCTGTTGTACCCTCTCTCTCCTTCTTCATACCCTTCTGTTGTACCCTCTCTCTCCTTCTTCATACCCTTCTGTTGTACCCTCTCTCTCCTTCTTCATACCCTTCTGTTGTACCCTCTCTCTCCTTCTTCATACCCTTCTGTTGTACCCTCTCTCTCCTTCTTCATACCCTTCTGTTGTACCCTCTCTCTCCTTCTTCATACCCTTCTGTTCTACCCTCTCTCTCCTTCTTCATACCCTTCTGTTCTACCCTCTCTCTCCTTCTTCATACCCTTCTGTTCTACCCTCTCTCTCCTTCTTCATACCCTTCTGTTCTACCCTCTCTCTCCTTCTTCATACCCTTCTGTTCTACCCTCTCTCTCCTTCTTCATACCTTTTCTTCTACCCTCTCTCACCCTCTTCACCCTCCCCAGCAATCACGCTCTCTCTCTCCTACCTGAGCTCAGTGGTTGAGCGTTCGTCCGCTGACCCAGGTTTGAATTCCTTGGTGGGGAGAAGATGTTTTTTACTGTCCGTTATTGCGGTATGTTTGCTTTGGTGGTTCAGTGTTGCTTTGGGTCTCTAACCTCCCTCTTCCCTGGAAGGCTTTAACTCCGTCTGCTGTTTTCTCCAGTGGTGGGTGTGGGCGTTAAACTTCAGTGTTCTCTGTCTGTCTCTGTCTGTCTGTCTCTGTCTGTCTGCCTCTCTCTCTGTCTGTATCTCTCTCTGTCTCTTCCTCTCTATCTCTGTCTCTCACTGTCTCTGTCTCTCTCTTTCTGTCTCTGTCTCTTCCTCTCTGTCTCTGTCTCTCACTGTCTCTGTCTCTCTCTTTCTGTCTCTGTCTCTTCCTCTCTATCTCTGTCTCTCACTGTCTCTGTCTCTCTCTTTCTGTCTCTGTCTCTTCCTCTCTGTCTCTGTCTCTCACTGCCTTTGTCTCTCTCACTGTCTCTGTCTCTTCCTCTGTCTCTGTCTCTCACTGTCTTTGTCTCTCTATTTCTGTCTCTCTCTCTCTCTGTCTCTGTCTGTTGCTGTCTCTCTGTCACTGTCTGTTGCTGTCTCTCTGTCTGTCTCTGTCTCTTTGTCTGTCTCTCTTTCCTCTGTCTCTCCTTCTGTCTCTTTCTTTATGTCTCTCTCTCTGTCTATCTTTATGTCTCTCTTTCTGTCTCTCTGTCTGTCTCTCTCTCTGTCTCTGTCTCACTTTCTCTCTCTCTCTCTCTCTCTCTCTCTCTCTCTCTCTCTCTCTCTCTCTCTCTCTCTCTCTCTCTCTCTCTCTTTGTCTTGAAAAGCCCAGAATAGTCGCTGCTGACGAGTCAAAGGTTAGGTATAACAATCCTTTTCATTGGCTAAGTGAAATATACCAACCCTTTTCATTGGCTGGACGATACTCAGGGTAGGATGTTACTGATTCAGTGATACAGGCTTTGAACGACAACAGTAGCAACCACATCAACAACAACAATCAAACAAACAAACAAAGCCACCACAACGAGGTTGCCGATAAGAGGATAGCAATTGTGTGGGAAATGCTGTTATCAAAACTGCCGCCACAACGACAGCTGAAGCAACAACAACACCAACAACGACGTCATCGTTATCGGCGCTTTCATGACGGAAGGTCAGTTACTCAATGACGAAGGGTTGTTACGATGTTTTTTTTAACGTTTTCTTGAGGGGAATGTTGGGAACGACCTACTTGACAACAACAACAACAACAACAACAATAGCAACCAACAACGACGTCATTATTATCAGTGCTATCATGATGAATGAAGGTCAGTTATTCAGCGAGAAAAAGGTTCTTTACGATGTGTATCTTTTTTTTTACTTGAAGAGTTTTGTGAACAGCCTCCTTGCGAGAGAGAGAGGAGAGAGAGAGAGAGAGAGAGAGAGAGAGAGAGAGAGAGAGAGAGAGAGAGAGAGAGAGAGAGAGAGAGAGAGAGAGAGAGGTCAACAGATTGATGCATTGGCAGCGTCATTGATTTACCAACGGTGGGTCCGCGGTTTGGACCTTTTAGAGTTAGATCCTGTATCGGCCGGTGAATGGAGCTGGATAATCGCTGTATAAGAATGGTTAAACGAATAAAATAAAACTATCGCCTATCCAGCTATTCTTCTGTCGACCACATGGGCACCCTATGTCGACGACAGAGGCGTGATTGTTTAAGTTGAGGCTGCTACCTGTCATTTTACACAATACCCGCATCTTCTTTTTTGTTCCGCTGTGGCGACATTTTTAAGTCTGCAGTAAAGACGATTTTTTTCTTCTCATTAATACTCCTTCAAGTAAAACTACAAACTGAGGTCTGGATAAATTCCATTGCGCAGTTATAAAGATCCTGACGCTTATGTTCTATAGAGGCGAGTGCCCGATATAGGTGGCGCAGTTGTCTGAGGCGTTAGTGCGCATCAAGCAGCATGTTGGCGCCTTGGGCAGGCTTGAGCTAGATATTGTGTTCGGCCAGCGCCTTAAGCGGCTCTGTGAGCTGGAAAAGCGCTATATTAGAAGGGTTGAATAACAATATAATTATGCTGATCCCAAGCAGCACAATATGTTGTACCCTTATCGGCCCGTCACGGGTTTTGATCGCTTAGCTATGTCCAGCTAAAGCCAGTGTGGTCATGAGATGCAGCCTTCATGCTCTACCAGCTAGCTATGCTAATGAGTGAATAGACCGCTCTTCTGTGAGCGCGCCAGTTTGGTTTTCCTTGGCCGTGACGTCGTGCTCCTATTATAATGCGGTAAATGGTTTTCGTGTGTGTGCGTGTGTGTGTGTGTGTGCGTGTGCGTGTGTATGCTGAGAGAGAGAGAGAGAGAGAGAGAGAGAGAGAGAGAGAGAGAGAGAGAAAATGAATGAAATCCTTTTTTTGTCCAAAATCTTCTTTTCTTTTTATAATAATTTCTTGTTCTATATCTTGTATTTTTATCAATGTTCTGTTGTTGTTTCCTGTCGTTCGCCAGTGATATTTTGACACATTATTATTATTATTTGGGTAGCACTTATTTAAGCCTTGTGATTTTGTGCGCCCTGATGTCTTGCCTTGTATTAATATCTGGTTTGTTTGTTGAATAAAATTTATGTTAAAACAATTAATGACGTGTGTGTGCCTATGTCGTCAATAAGGCCTTTACCTGATCATGTTCGTAACAGTCTTTAATGTCTTGACTTTTTTAAATGCATATATTCATGCGATTTTTGGAGAATAAAATCTTTAAATGTATGTGTGTGTGCGTGATATGGTGTGGTGTGTTGTGTTGTGTTGTGTGGGTGTGTGTGTGTGTGGGGGAGGGGGGTGTGTGGTCTTAGTGGCGGAGGACAGGAAATGTTAGCACTGCAAGTGGTGAAGAAGTATGACGTAATCAGCGCGGCACTGTGGCACGGTGACAGTTCTATGGTCATGTCAACCCACCCCCAGTCCATTAGGGGTGGTGATGATGGTGGTTGTGGCTGTAGTGGTTGTATAGTTGTTTGGATGGAAATGTGGTGTGGTGAGAGGAAAGGGAGGACAGTGAAGGCGGAATGGGGAGGGGGGGGAGGAGGGAATCATTAAAGTCTTCTTCTTGTCATTACCATCGTCGTCGTCGTTGTACGCGTCCTCTTTACCATCTTGTTAGGCATCATCACCAGCGGTAGCAGCAGCGTTCCCTTCTTCTTCTTCTTCTTCTTCTTCTTCTTCTTCTTCTTCTTCTTCTTCTTCTTCTTCTTCTTCTTCTTCTTTTTTCATCATAGTAGTTGATGGCGTCTTCGACCTTTCTCATCATCAGCATCACGGTCAGATAACTAACAACTCAAATAAACAACTGAAAACAGTGTATCAGTAGTGTTTGTGTGTGTGTGTGAGAGAGAGGGAGGGAGAGAGAGAGAGAGAGAGAGAGAGAGAGAGAAGGGGGTGGGGGAAAGACGAGGGTCAGGCCGACCCAAGCAAAGCTAACTCCGTGACAATGACAATACCAACCAGCAAGAGGTCTTTTCTGTTTTTATTTTTATTTAATTTTTTTGTTTTTGTGGTCGCCAGATTTAACAGTCGCCTACCTCTCTCTCTCTCTCTCTCTCTCTCTCTCTCTCTGTCTCTCGTTCTCTCTCTCTCCCTTTCTCTCTCTCTGTCTCTCTCTCTCCCCCTTTCTCTCTCTTTCTCTTTCTCACCCCTTCCTTCCCCTCATTGTTCCATCTGAGTTCTGGCCATGTCCCTTATCCTACTTAATGGTTGTGTTTGGAAGACGTATTGATCTGTATTTCAATGGTCAGTACAGACGTGTAATGGTATTGTTCCAACACTACATTGCTACACGCTGGATTTGACCACTTGTGGTCCTGATTTGGCTCGCAAGAGTCCGCTGGACCTAAAGCAATAATCATGTAATGTTGACCACTTGACAACACGATGACATGTTCAAAGTGGTGGAGAAACAGAAACTCCGATGGTATGGCCACGTCACCAGAGCATCGAGCCTCGCAAAAACCATCCTGCAGGGCACGGTGCAAGGAGGCAGAAGAAGAGGTATAGAGAAAAAGAGGTGGGAGAACAGCATTCGAGAATGGACTGGTTTGACACTGAGCGAAGCCATGATGGTTGCTGAGAACAGGGAAGGATGGAGTAGGCCTACGGTGGTTAAACGATCATCTGTAGTGCCCCAAGGACATTTTGAGTTACGGGATAAGATAGGATAGGAAACATCGGTCAAAATTTGTGGGTTTATTAGTTTATTTATTGTGTTTGTTTCTTTACTTGCTTATTTATTTTATTGTATTGAAGTTGAACGTCTATTTATAACTGCTGCCCTGGCGAGGTTGAAGCCAATTTGAAAAGACAAGACCATCAACCTACATTCCGAGGTAAGACTGCTGCGCTCCCTTGTCATCTCCATCTTCCTATACGCTTCCGAAACATGGACTCTCACAGCAGATCTACAACGAAGAATACAAAGCATGGAGATGAGGTGCTACAGAAGACTTCTGGGCTTTTCCTATACATCACCAACGACGAAGTCCGACAACCATCACACAATACATTGGACAACACGATGACCTGCTCACAGTGGTGAAAAAACGGAAACTCCGATGGTACGGCCACGTCACCAGATCATCAGATCTTGCAAAACCATCTTGCAAGGCACAGTGCAAATAGGTAGAAGAAGAGGGAGACCGAAAAAGAGGTGGTAGGACAACAGTCGAGAATGGACTGGTTTGACACTGAGCGAAACAATCAGGGTTGCTGAGATCAGAGAAAGATGGAGTACGCTGGTTAAACGATCATCTGTGGTGCCTCTACGACCTCCGAGTTACGGGATAGGATGACCAGACAAACAAATGCACAGAAACTTAAAATGTACCAAAGCAGAGTTATTTTATTTTGTTTTGTTCAACTGGGTCACCTTGTGTTTGTCCATGCATAAGTATATTGGTGTAGATTTCATAAACCGCTTTTTCTGCACAAACGTTTCCTGGAACACGAAAGTCAAACTCCAACCAACTTAATCCGATAAAAAAACAACATTGTCATTACCTGAAGTTTTGTTTGTAATGGTGAGTATTCCGGTACGGTTACGCCATGTTGTTGTAGTGCAAATCAGCAGAAAAGTGTGTGTTCCATTGGAAGTGAAACTTCTCCGTCGTGAAACCAAACAAAACTCGCCGACTGTCAACCGATTTTTAAAATTCGTTTGACAAATTGCTGTTTGGTATAAGGAAGATAGAGAAATATGAAAAGTGCTACGATGAATGCGATTGGAAATGGTAGGGAAATGGGGGGGGGGGCGGGGGAGGTGGATGGAATGTCGGTCAAGATTCTATGTCAAAGCACTGTACTCCATAGTGAGGTTTAAAACACCACAAACGAGTCACGTCACGAACGACACCTCAGTTCAGCTTTATCTGTGCTAAGATTAACATGTTAATTATTTCTCATAAGCTATGCTTCCGTATGAAACTTAACTTCCTGTCTCACCCTCGCACCCCCTACTCCCCCCCTCCTACTTCCTGACCTCTCACCTTTCCCCCTCTTCTATATCTCATCTCCTCTCCCTTAATTAATTAATTAATTAGTTTATGTGGTAAGTAATGCTTGGAAGGAGAATAAAGAATAACAAAGCTTGTGGTATGGATTATTGTGAATGAGTTTTTAAAAGCGTCTTCTCCAAAGTTGTGAAATACTATCCAAACACAGTCTGATTTCAGCTGTTTTATAGGTATTACATTTTCATGGTTAAATAATGACATACAGTTTTCTTTTGCTATTTATTTCGAACTCGTATGTTCTTGGTTGAGGCCTGCGTATACTATTTTGGGGATTTGTTTTCCTTGTGTCTGTTACCTTTTTCAAATTATTTATTTGTTTATTTTTGTTTTCTCCATTCGTTTCTCGTTATCAAACTTAATGTCAATATGCCATTTGTGTGTGTGCAATATTTCTCTTTACTGTTTGTGCCGTTTTTGTTTACTTCTGTATATTATTTTCTTATCCCAATCACCTCCACTCCCCAATATTTGGCTATATGACCTCTCCCCTCCACCACCCCCACCCCCCACCCCCGCACACTGGGGTAGGAGCCTTATTTAATACTGTCTGATGGTGTTGTATAAAATAAAAGGACAAAGTTCCAAAAGTTCAAAAGTTCCAAAAGGAGCGACATTTTGACCTGAGAGAGTCCTGTGAAAGCTGTACCTATCCTATCCTATCCTATCCCGTAACTCGTGGGTCGTAGGGGCACCACAGATGATCCTTTAACCACCGTACTCTATCTTTTCCTGTCCTCAGCAACCCTGATTGTTTCGCTCAGTGTCAAACCAGTCCATTCTCGATTGTTGTCCTCCCACCTCTTTTTCGGTCTCTCTCTTCTTCTACCTCCTTGCACTGTGCCTTGCCGGATGGTATTTGCAAGACCTGATGATCTGGTGACGTGGCCATACCATCGGAGTTTCCGTTTTTTTTTACCGCTGTGAGCAGGTCATCGTGTTGTCCAATGGCTTGTGTGATGGTCTGTCGGACTTCGTCGTTGGTGATGTGCTGGGTATAGGAAATGCCCACAAGTCTTCTGTAGCACGTCATCTCCATGCTTTGTATTCTTCTTTGGAGATCTGCTGTGAGGGTCCATGTTTCGCAAGCGTATAGGAAGATGGAGATGACAAAGGATCGCAGCAGCCTTACCTTGGAGTGTAGACTGATGGTCCTGTCTTTTCAAATTGGCTTCAACCTCGCCAGGGCAGCAGTTGTTTGTGCGATCCTGGAGAGGACTTCCTGTCGGGACCCATTGTCTGATATAATGGCTCCTAAATATTTGAAAGCTGTACACTAGTGTAGTAAGTGCCACTGTGTGGGTGGGAGAGAGAGAGAGAGAGAGAGAGAGAGTTAGAGAGAGAGAGAGAGAGAGTTAGAGAGAGAGAGAGAGAGAGAGCAGCTAAGTTGACCACCCATACTGAGCTAGCGAGGCATCGTTGGGTGTTGGAATAACTGCAGCTTGTTATAAGCAGAAATGAAAATTATCCCTTTTTATCTTTCCGCCTTTTTACAATTGAAAATCCGCCTTTTTAAATATATTTCTTCCCCCCCCTCTCCCCCTCCCCTTTTTTTCCTCTATTTTTTTTTCTCGGCGATTTTTAAAAATGTTTATTTTATTTTATTTTTATTGATGGATTTATTTATTTTTGCGCGTTGTTTGAGCGTTTGTGCGCCTTCTTTAGCTAATGATTTTAACAAGGGATGCAACTCTCAGACACGCCACAAAGGCGGCAAGAGGAAGTAGACCCTTGCATCATGGAGACCGTACCATTTTGTAGCATGCGTACCTGCAAACCAAACATACAAAACCTCTCAGGTCAGAGAGAAGAAAACCCTTAGACATCAGACACTTTTTTTTTTAATCTCACAGAAGCCAAGAATATAAAATACGGACAGAGTGTTGACAGTGTTGTGCAGAGGGGCTTCTCTGTGTGCCTCAATCATTTGTTTTGTAATGTAGACCTACTTAACCAGTCTAACTTGTGCATGTAGTACTACAATAGTACACATGGACTTACGCACTGGTGTATTGACGTAATGAGGTCACAAGACAATGTCATATCGATCAGTTCTCCATTGATGTTTTTACTGAGGTTACAAGACACTGATCTGTTGGTGTGTAATAACGGGATAAGGCGTAACGATGAACTGTGCTTGAACTGAATACTTTTTTTTTGCCGATTTGTGACTTCTCATTGTTGTTGTTGTCGTTATTGTTGTTGTTGTTGTTGTTGTTGTTGTTGTTGTTGTTGTTTCATAGTTAACTATGGATTATTGGTGATCCGAGACGCGTCGGTATAGATCTAGAGCGGTCAGGCATTTTCCTCTTTTTTGGGAGGGGAAGTTTTCATCCCCGGTTAAGTCCACCAACTCTACATTAGAAGTTGAATATATCTCTGTGATCACACCTGCACTACTGATCTGGCAGGCTTCATTCAACACCAGTTTTGGTCTCAACGAGGAGAGGGATGGGGGCGTAGGAGGCGGGGGGGGGGGGCGGGGAGGGGATAATACCCACACCCCCCACCTCTCCTTCACCCCGAGAGTGGTGACCGCGTGTGTGCAATCTCAAGTCACTTAGAACTACGCAGCGGTTCTTTCACACCATTAGGGGTAACGATCTACCCGTTTACGCGCTGCCCGTTATTGACTCTGCCCTCTACCCGTCTTTTTGCTTGCCATACACTCAGTGCAGCTGTCAGCTGCGGTACGCAGGCTATTATAACCCGACTTTGAGCTTGCCAGTTCGGTCTTGGTCTCTGGAGTCTTATAAAAGACCTGTGGCGCTATCGGGCTGTTTCTAAGGTTACACAGGCAGCCGGCCCGAAAGCGACGCTGTCTTCAATGTGAGCGTCAGTGGCTGTTGAGGGCAAACGCCAACACAGCCTATGGTTATAGATCTCCGACACTGAGCTAGCGTCAAGGTCAACACAGCCTATGGTTATAGATCTCCGACACTGAGCTAGCGTCAAGGTCAACACAGCCTATGGTTATAGATCTCCGACACTGAGCTAGCGTCATGGTCAACACAGCCTATGGTTATAGATGTCCGACACTGAGCTAGCGTCAAGGTCAACACAGCCTATGGTTATAGATCTCCGACACTGAGCTAGCGTCAAGGTCAACACAGCCTATGGTTATAGATCTCCGACACTGAGCTAGCGTCAAGGTCAACACAGCCTATGGTTATAGATCTCCGACACTGAGCTAGCGTCATGGTCAACACAGCCTATGGTTATAGATGTCCGACACTGAGCTAGCGTCAAGGTCAACACAGCCTATGGTTATAGATCTCCGACACTGAGCTAGCGTCAAGGTCAACACAGCCTATGGTTATAGATGTCCGACACTGAGCTAGCGTCAAGGTCAACACAGCCTATGGTTATAGATGTCCGACACTGAGCTAGCGTCAACGCCAACACAGCCTATGGTTATAGATGTCCGACACTGAGCTAGCGTCAAGGTCAACACAGCCTATGGTTATAGATCTCCGACACTGAGCTAGCGTCATGGTCAACACAGCCTATGGTTATAGATGTCCGACACTGAGCTAGCGTCAAGGCCAACACAGCCTATGGTTATAGATGTCCGACACTGAGCTAGCGTCATGGTCAACACAGCCTATGGTTATAGATGTCCGACACTGAGCTAGCGTCAAGGTCAACACAGCCTATGGTTATAGATCTCCGACACTGAGCTAGCGTCAAGGTCAACTCAGCCTATGGTTATAGATGTCCGACACTGAGCTAGCGTCAAGGTCAACACAGCCTATGGTTATAGATCTCCGACACTGAGCTAGCGTCAAGGTCAACACAGCCTATGGTTATAGATCTCCGACACTGAGCTAGCGTCAAGGTCAACACAGCCTATGGTTATAGATCTCCGACACTAAGCTAGCGTCAAGGTCAATACAGTCTATGGTTATAGATCTCCGACACTGAGCTAGCGTCAAGGAGGTCTGCACCTTCTCACATGAGAGAGACCATTCCGTGACTGGGACCAAGTGTCGACGACGCTTTATGACAGTAGATCTAAATATGCCTTTTCCCAACAGCTGAGACCAACAGCACCGCTTGTGAGTCTCACAGAGGCTGTGTGCATATGCCTTGCCTTGCCTTGCCTTGCCTTGCCTTGCCTTGCCTTGCCTTGCCTTGCTGTGAAATAACCTCATAGGAACTGTCCTAGTGCGTGGAGTCAATCTCGTAGAGCCAAAGAAAGGGCTGGTGGTGTCATGACATTTAGTGTGTATGTGCTGGACCACGTCAGCTTCTAGCTTACATGCTGGCCCATCCATATCCTTCATCAATGCAGCGACCGATATTTTAGCGGCTAGCTTTGCATGTGTGTGGTGTTATGTGTGTGTGTTAGTGTGTGTATGTGTGAGTGTCTTGTGCGTGTGTGTATTGTGTGTGTGTGTGTGCCTGTGTGTTGTGCGAACAAGAAAGTTATTTTTTAGATAGGTAGCTGAATGGAACAGCAACAGAAAAAAGTGATAGGGTGGGGGAAGAAGAGGCCAGGGGGGTGGGAGAGAGAGGTGGGGAAGGGGAACAACAATAGAGAAAGAGATAGAAAAAGTGGGAGTATTGACAAAGGGAGTGGGAAGGGGGGGAGAGAGAGAGAGAGATGGCCAGGCATGGCGTGTGCCTAACGCTAGCGCTGCAACAGGCATGCTGTAATAGGGTGCAGTGACCACAGGAGGGGATTCATTAAGCGGTCGTTGACGGGTCAGGCAAGGGACACAATCCAAATGCAGCCCAGGCATTGCGTGCTTCCATCATCATCTTGATGCATCGTACTGCACCGCATGCACAGTGGAGGAGGAGGGAGGAGGGGAGTAGAGGAGGGAGTAGTGAAAGGGGCTGAGAGAGAGAGAGAGAGAGAGAGAGAGAGAGAGAGAGAGAGAGAGAGAGAGAGAAGGGAGGGGGGTTGAACTTGGTGGGCAGAAGAAAAGAAAAAGTCACTGGGCAGGCTGCAAGCATTATCACGATAAGGTGGATTGTTTGGTAATAACAGAGAGAGAGAGAGAGAGAGAGAGAGAGAGAGAGAAGGGGATTGGATGGGTGAGGATGTTTGATAGCAATGTGTGTAGAATGAAGGGAGGGGGGGGGGAAGGAGAGAGCGGATGTCGGGGAGATGAGATTGTGTGTGGGTTGGTGTGTGTGTGTGTATGTGTGTGTGTGTGTGTGTGTGTGTGTGTGTGTGTGTGTGAAGATGTAGGCGGAGCATTTTTCAGGCAACAGAGGAAAGTAACTTTTTTTTTTAAATTTTAAACTTGTCCTTGATGGTTTGGATTTTAAATTTAGTGTCGTTACTCTCTGCAAACTCTATATGTTGGGTAAGAGGGGTGGGGGTAGAGACAGACAGACTCAAAGACCGAGAATATCACAGTCACAGATAGACAGCGAGAGAGAGAGAGAGAGAGAGAGAGATGGGGAGAGAGAGAGAGAGGGAGAGAGAGAGAGAGAGAGAGAGAGAGAGAGAGAGAGAGAGAGAGAGAGAGAGAAAAGCCAGAGAATGAAAAAGTCCGAGAGAGACAGTTGGTAAGGGGTTCTGGGAGCGTGTGTGTGGGAGTGGGGGGGGGGGAAGGATGGCTGTTGGGAGTGTGTGTGCCTCCATGCATATATGTGTGTATGTGGTAAAAGTCTGGTAGTTGCTAATAATGATGATGATGTTGTTGATGACGATAGCGATTTCGATGACGGTTTGTATGGAAGGGTGGATTTCATTTAAGAAAAAGACATGGGGGTAGCAATGGTTTCGATAACAACTACATCTCACGTCACAACACTAAAGACGATACTTTAGTTTAGATAGAAACTGGGCATACTTCGCCCAGATGTTTATATAGAATTAAGCTGTTCATTATTTTCCCTGATGATGGTTAGGAAGAAGCTGTGCATACTTCGCCCAAGGCCTGCAATTAGGCAAGATATATACCGGACTTGGTCTTAAAGGGGAAAATGTGGCATCGCCAGCACCTCACCTCGTTACGGCCTCTTGGTTTAGTGGGTACACCTCATCTCCCTCTGCTGTAACCAGAAGAAGAGAGAGAGAGAGAGAGAGAGAGAGAGAGAGAGAGAGAGAGAGAGAGAGAGAGAGAGAGAGAGAGAGAGAGAGAGGATGCATGTTGTGAAGTAAGTCTTGACCTGCAAACTGCATGTGGGTCATCATCGATTGCCTAACAGCAGCTAGAGCACACACACACACACATTACTTACATGCACCCACACACATGTACGCACGCACGGATGCATACACACACACGTACACACACACACACATGCACACGCTCTCTCACTCACTCAAACACACACACACACACACACACTCAAGCACAGACACACATACACTTTATTACGCGAAGTGATTTCTTCAAGGCAATAAATGTGTATTACCCACGATGGAGAATTCATACAGACATTGCGTCTCATCCCACATTAATACGTATTATACTGAGGTTTAGCAGGGCATCTTTACCACTGCAGGCCACAGAACGACGTTCTCCTGGTACAGAGAATTCAGAAAGGCACAAAGGCAAAATAACAAGGAGGGCGAATGATGAAGAAGAACCCTGAGAACCCAAAAAATATTGTGTCGTTATTGATTTCTTCCCCAAATGGACAGAGGGAAGAAAATGCGGGCCCCAGGAAGAATGGACAAAGGTGCATCTCTGATGCAGCTTGCACAGTTTGGGACTGGGTCTCCATTGGGGACAGAGGGAGAGGTGAAGCAGAGTGGACAGAAAAGGAGGGAGAGAAGTATAGGAAGGGAGATAACGAGTGAGAAAGAGAGACTGGATAAGAGAGAGAGAGAGAGAGAGAGAGAGAGAGAGAGAGAGAGAGAGAGAGAGAGAGAGAGAGAGAGAGAGAGAGAGAGAGAGAGAGAGAGAAACGCAGAGAGAGAGAAAAACCAAGACAGAGAGACAAAGAGAGAGAAAAGGGATACGATGTACCAACGCTAATGAGTGCGGTAGGGCAGTGAGCATTGATGGTAATGTTAGTGCAGGGCCATACAGCGTGAAAGAGACTAGGCAGAGTCTACTCCCTCTCTCTCTCTCTTATCAACACACACCACACTGCTTAGCAGAGACTGTAGCCTCTTCGCCTGGATTACGCAGTGCGCAGAGAAACCAGGCAGAGGGAGAAAGTGTGGTGTGGTCTCAACAACCCTGAATGGGGACGAGTGCACCTTGCCTGGCGTGCGGCGTTGTTAGACCGCTCTGACCTCCTGTGCTGGCCTGTCACACGCTGACCACCTCCTTTACTAACTCTGGACCTTCGCCTTGTCACCACGCTTCCTTGGGGTGGTGGTCGTTGTTGTTGTTGTTGTTGTTGTTGTTGTTGTTGTTGTTGTTGTTATCATCTGACACACAGTGACATCTCCGTCACTCTTAGCACCACTGTGGCGGCATAGTTGTTGACTTCGTTTTGTTATTTGTTGTGGTTCAGTAACTGTGGACTTCTCGATGTCCCTATACTCCGTTGGGGTGCCGGAGTTTTCTGTATAAATAGCATCCCCACTTCGTGGAAATGTTGTGCTTTAAATTCCCACTGTTTCTGTCATTCTAATTTTTTCTTTCTCGTTCCTGTTCTGTTCTATCAATCTACCATCTTTTACCCTAGACCAATCACCTCACGTTTTTCTTGAAAACTCTCGCAAAACTCCTATTTGTGTATTGACAGCTTGGGGATATTGGACGCTTTCTGCCAAATGGTCACTAGGGCTTTCTGTTGTATTATTATTTAGCAATGTAGCCAATGTATATCTATGTGTTTTGTTGATATTTTTATAATGATGTTTATATTCTATTGTGTTTCTGTAAATGGACTTCCACAAATTAGAGTACAGCCTCAGCGTTCACTGCATGAGATGCCTTTTTTGTAAATTGACCGGCCTTCATTCTTACCATTAGGGTTGTTTCAGCAGATCTTTGTATACAGATCAGGAGTGAGCCCTCTTTTAACCAAGTTGTTGTCCTGATTCGGCTCTTTGCATCCCGCTGGACCCTATAAACATCACCTCCTCCCTACTATGCTTCTTTTGGCGTAGGTGTCGTCGTCTAAGTTTTTGTTGGTTATTGTTGTTGTTGTCGTGGTCGTCGTTGTGTTTGTTGTTACACTGGTCTTATTGTTGGGACATTGCTTTTCGTCGTCCTCCTCCTCCTTCTTCTTCTCCTTCTTCTTCTTCTCCTTCTTCTTCTTCTTCTTCTTCTTCTTCTTTCTTTCTTTCTTTCTTTCTTTCTTTCTTTCTTTCTTTCTTTCTTTCTTTCTTTCTTTCTTTTTTCTTTCTTTCTTCTTCTTCTTCTTCTTCTTCTTCTTCTTCTTCTTCTTCTTCTTCTTCTTCTTCTTCTTCTTCTTCTTCTTCTTCTTCTTCTTCTTCTTCTTCTCCTTTTCCTCTTTCTTCTCTTTCTCTTCCAATTCTTCGTTTTCATTTTCTTCTTCCGCTCTCTTCTTCTTCTTCTTCTTCTTCTTCTTCTTCTTCTTCTTCTTCTTCTTCTTCTTCTTCTTCTTCTTCTTCTTCTTCTTCTTCTTCATCTTGTTGTTGTTGTTTTTGTTGTTGTTGTTGTTGTTGTTCTTCTTCTTCTTCTTCTTCTTCTTCTTCTTCTTCTTCTTCTTCTTCTTCTTCTTCTTCTTCTTCTTCTTCTTCTTCTTCTTCTTCTCCTTCTTCTTTCTTTCTTTCTGTCTTTCTTTCTTTCTTTCTTTCTTTTTTTCTTTCTTTCTTTCCTTTGTTCGTTCGTTCGTTCTTTGTCCGTGCGTCCATTTTTGTTTCGGTCGTTTTTTTCTTTCTTTTTTTCCTTCTTTCTTTCTTTTGTATGTACTGTAAACGGGACAACGGGCTTGGCACGAGCCATCTTATCGACTTAAAACATACGAAGACATAAATAAGACCCAGTGTCAAGCGACGGGCCATGAAGAGCTGTTCACGTCACTGTGAGATGACATCAGAGACCATCAACGTCATTGTACCACTGCTAGCATCACTATACGTGTTGTTCCATGTAAGCATCACTTTACGTGGCGTTTCATGCAAGTGCAGGACTGTTTGACCAAAGTTACAACTACATTTTATTAGGGAGGTACTTTTTTCAACCACCACTGAAGTTTAGTATCGCTCGTGTCCGTGTGTCACCTTGTGATGTGTGCGTCGTCCTTTGCAAGGCAGGGTGCATCGACTGCATCTCTTGACATCTCTCTCTCTCTCTCTCTCTCTCTCTCTCTCTCTCTCACTCTCTCTCTCTCTCTCTCTCTCTCTGGCATCACCACCAGGAACCCGGCAGCAGAGGAGGTCGAAGGTCGGAGGTGTGGGGAGGAGTGGGGTGGTGGAGGAGGCCAATGGGGGTGGAAAGATGGAAAGAGAAAAGGGGAAGGGCGATCGGGGGAGGTATGATGACTGAGGTTGTGAGATGAAGCGAAGATAACTTCACCCTCAGAGAGGGAATGTTTCTTGCTTGTAGCTATTGTTGTCTGTCTGTCTATAGATTCTGAGTCTGCCTCTGTCTCTTTCTCTAGCTCTCTTACTCTCTGTCTGTCTGTCTCTCTCTGTCTCTCTCTCTCTCAAAACACATACACACATACACATTAACTCATTTTGCAAATAATATGGTCAGATTCTCTGATGCACATTATTAATGTAAAAATCGCCCGACTTAGAGATAACAATAAACGCACGCATATCATGCACGCTCATACACACATATATATGCACGTACACACGCTTATTCACGGACACACGCACGCACGCACGCACGCACGCACGCTCATAGCCGCACACACGCTCATACCATACACAAACACACACGCACGCACGCTCTTACACGCACACATACACATACACGAGGGTTTTGACGAAATGTAGTTATCGGTAAGCGGTTTTTTTTCCTAACGAAAAGAGCGCAAACGTCATCTAAAAAATGTAAGATTTTGATCATCAAAAGGCTCTTTTCGTCACAAGGTTGACTTCATTCGTCTTAAGCCTTTTACTTCAAATGTCTCCAGAAAACAGCCCGTACCGAATAGAGCACTCTCATGCACTTAAAACCGTTTCATGCACTACAAGAGCACTCCCATGTACTACAAGAGCACTCCCATGTACTAAAAAAAAGCACTCCCGTGTACTTAGAAAAAAGTGGGGCGCGAGCTAAATGCCCCAATTTGTGCATAAAAAGGCATGTTTAGCATCCCAGAAGTCTATAAATACACGCCCACACACACACTGAAAAGCGGCCAATGTTTAGTCGTTTAATTTGATGATAACTACCTGTATGTGTGTGTGAAGGTTTTCCAGCCCAACTTTTCAGTTGTAGTGGAAAAGGACGGTTCAAACCTCACTTTTTCCGGGGATTGCTTTGTGAGGGTGGACTGGTGGATTCCCCACTCCACATCATCGCTTGCCTTTCCTTGAGAATGAGAGAGAGAGAAGGAGAGAGTGAGTTAGAGAGAGATTGAGTGAGACAGACAGAGATTGAGTGAGACAGACAGAGAGAATGGGAGAGTGAGTGAGAGAGAGATAGAGATTGAGTGAGACAGAGAGAGATTGTGTGAGACAGAGAGAGAGATTGAGTGAGACAGAGAGAGAGAGATTGAGTAAGACAGAGAGAGAGAGAGATTGAGTGAGACAGAGAGAGAGATTGAGTGAAACAGAGAGAAGGGGAGAGTGAGTGAGAGAGAGATAGAGATTGAGTGAGACAGAGAGAGATTGGGTGTGACAGAGAGAGATTGAGTAAGACAGAGAGAGATTGAGTGAGACAGAAAGAGAGAGAAATAAGAGAGATTAAGTGAGACAGAGAGAGAGAGATTGAGTAAGACAGAGAGAGAGATTGAGTAAGACACACACAGAGAGAGAGAGAGAGAGAGAGAGAGAGAGAGAGAGAGAGAGAGAGAGAGAGAGAGAGAGATGTCTTCGGTGTTCCTCAGGGGTCAGTTCTAGGCCCTGTTCTTTTCACCCTTTACACATCTCCTCTGTCTCACATCATCCAAAAACCAGAGAGAGAGAGAGAGAGAGAGAGAGAGAGAGAGAGAGAGAGAGAGAGAGAGAGAGAGAGAGAGAGAGAGAGAGAGAGAGAGAAATGTCTTCGGTGTTCCTCAGGGGTCAGTTCTAGGCCCTGTTCTTTTCACCCTTTACACATCTCCTCTGTCTCACATCATCCAAAACCACGACACTTTCCACCATTTCTACGCAGATGATACACAGCTAAAAAACGG
>CM072520.1:66731707-66809207 GCA_036898135.1 Oncomelania hupensis | reverse complement strand
TGCTCCCCTTGTTGTCCACTGTTAGTGCCGCCATTGTTTGTGGAGCCTGATCTCCCCTTGTTGTCCACTGTTAGTGCCGCCATTGTTTGTGGAGCCTGATCTCCCTTGTTGTCTACTGTTAGTGCCGCCATTGTTTGTGGAGCCTGGTGCTCTTCTTGTTGTCCACTGTTAGTGCCGCCATTGTTTGTGGAGCTTGGTGCTCTTCTTGTTGTCCACTGTTAGTGCCGCCATTGTTTGTGGAGCCTGATCTCCCCTTGTTGTCTACTGTTAGTGCCGCCATTGTTGTGGAGCCTGGTGCTCTTCTTGTTGTCCACTGTTAGTGCCGCCATTGTTTGTGGAGCTTGGTGCTCTTCTTGTTGTCCACTGTTAGTGCCGCCATTGTTTGTGGAGCTTGGTGCTCTTCTTGTTGTCCACTGTTAGTGCCGCCATTGTTGTGGAGCCTGGTGCTCTTCTTGTTGTCCACTGTTAGTGCCGCCATTGTTTGTGGAGCTTGGTGCTCTTCTTGTTGTCCACTGTTAGTGCCGCCATTGTTGTGGAGCCTGGTGCTCTTCTTGTTGTCCACTGTTAGTGCCGCCATTGTTTGTGGAGCTTGGTGCTCTTCTTGTTGTCCACTGTTAGTGCCGCCATTGTTTGTGGAGCTTGTTGTCCACTGTTAGTGCCGCCATTGTTTGTGGAGCTTGTTGTCTACTGTTAGTGCCGCCATTGTTTGTGGAGCTTGGTGCTCTTCTTGTTGTCCACTGTTAGTGCCGCCATTGTTTGTGGAGCTTGGTGCTCTTCTTGTTGTCTACTGTTAGTGCCGCCATTGTTTGTGGAGCTTGTTGTCCACTGTTAGTGCCGCCATTGTTTGTGGAGCTTGGTGCTCTTCTTGTTGTCTACTGTTATGCCGCCATTGTTTGTAGAGCTTGTTGTCCACTGTTAGTGCCGCCATTGTTTGTAGAGCTTGTTGTCTACTGTTAGTGCCGCCATTGTTTGTGGAGCTTGTTGTCTACTGTTAGTGCCGCCATTGTTTGTGGAGCTTGGTGCTCTTCTTGTTGTCCACTGTTAGTGCCGCCATTGTTTGTGGAGCTTGTTGTCTACTGTTAGTGCCGCCATTGTTTGTAGAGCTTGTTGTCCACTGTTAGTGCCGCCATTGTTTGTAGAGCTTGTTGTCCACTGTTAGTGCCGCCATTGTTTGTGGAGCTTGTTGTCTACTGTTAGTGCCGCCATTGTTTGTGGAGCTTGTTGTCTACTGTTATGCCGCCATTGTTTGTAGAGCTTGTTGTCCACTGTTAGTGCCGCCATTGTTTGTAGAGCTTGTTGTCTACTGTTAGTGCCGCCATTGTTTGTGGAGCTTGTTGTCTACTGTTAGTGCCGCCATTGTTTGTGGAGCTTGTTGTCTACTGTTAGTGCCGCCATTGTTTGTGGAGCTTGGTGCTCTTCTTGTTGTCCACTGTTAGTGCCGCCATTGTTTGTGGAGCTTGTTGTCCACTGTTAGTGCCGCCATTGTTTGTGGAGCTTGGTGCTCTTCTTGTTGTCTACTGATAGTGCCGTCATTGTTTGTAGAGCTTGTTGTCCACTGTTAGTGCCGCCATTGTTTGTAGAGCTTGTTGTCTACTGATAGTGCCGTCATTGTTTGTAGAGCTTGGTGCTCTTCTTGTTGTCCACTGTTAGTGCCGCCATTGTTTGTGGAGCCTGGTGCTCTTCTTGTTGTCTACTGTTATGCCGCCATTGTTTGTAGAGCTTGTTGTCCACTGTTAGTGCCGCCATTGTTTGTAGAGCTTGGTGCTCTTCTTGTTGTCCACTGTTAGTGCCGCCATTGTTTGTAGAGCTTGTTGTCCACTGTTAATGCCGCCATTGTTTGTAGAGCTTGTTGTCCACTGTTAGTGCCGTCATTGTTTGTAGAGCTTGTTGTCCACTGTTATGCCGCCATTGTTTGTAGAGCTTGTTGTCCACTGTTAATGCCGCCATTGTTTGTAGAGCTTGTTGTCCACTGTTAGTGCCGCCATTGTTTGTAGAGCTTGTTGTCCACTGCTAGTGCCGCCATTGTTTGTGGAGCTTGTTGTCCACTGTTAGTGCCGCCATTGTTTGTAGAGCTTGTTGTCCACTGTTAGTGCCGCCATTGTTTGTGGAGCTTGTTGTCCACTGTTAGTGCCGCCATTGTTTGTGGAGCTTGTTGTCCACTGTTAGTGCCGTCATTGTTTGTAGAGCTTGTTGTCCACTGTTAGTGCCGCCATTGTTTGTGGAGCTTGTTGTCCACTGTTAGTGCCGCCATTGTTTGTGGAGCTTGTTGTCCACTGTTAGTGCCGCCATTGTTTGTGGAGCCTGGTGCTCTCCTTGTTGCCCACTGATAGTGCCGTCATTGTTTGTGGAGCCTGGTGCTCTCCTTGTTGCCCACTGATAGTGCCGTCATTGTTGTGGAGCCTGGTGCTCTCCCTTGTTTCCACACTAGTGCCGTCATTGGTTGTGGAGCCTGATCTCCTCTTGTTGCCCACTGATAGTGCCGTCATTGGTTGTGGAGCCTGGTGCTCTCCTTGTTGCCCACTGATAGTGCCGTCATTGGTTGTGGAGCCTGATCTCCCATTGTTGCCCACTGATAGTGCCGTCATTGGTTGTGGAGCCTGATCTCCCATTGTTGCCCACTGATAGTGCCGTCATTGTTTGTGTAGCCTGATCTCCTCTTGTTGCCCACTGATAGTGCCCTCATTGGTTGTGGAGCCTGATCTCCTCTTGTTGCCCACTGATAGTGCCGTCATTGGTTGTGGAGCCTGATCTCCTCTTGTTGCCCACTGATAGTGCCGTCATTGTTTGTGGAGCCTGATCTCCTCTTGTTGCCCACTGATAGTGCCGTCATTGTTTGTGGAGCCTGGTGCTCTCCTTGTTGCCCACTGATAGTGCCGTCATTGGTTGTGGAGCCTGGTGCTCTCCTTGTTGCCCACTGATAGTGCCGTCATTGTTTGTGGAGCCTGGTGCTCTCCTTGTTGCCCACTGATAGTGCCGTCATTGTTTGTGGAGCCTGATCTCCTCTTGTTGCCCACTGATAGTGCCGTCATTGTTTGTGGAGCCTGGTGCTCTCCTTGTTGCCCACTGATAGTGCCGTCATTGGTTGTGGAGCCTGGTGCTCTCCTTGTTGCCCACTGATAGTGCCGTCATTGGTTGTGGAGCCTGATCTCCCCTTGTTGCCCACTGATAGTGCCGTCATTGTTGTGGAGCCTGGTGCTCTCCTTGTTGCCCACTGATAGTGCCGTCATTGTTTGTGGAGCCTGGTGCTCTCCTTGTTGCCCACTGATAGTGCCGTCATTGGTTGTGGAGCCTGATGCTCTCCTTGTTGCCCACTGATAGTGCCGTCATTGGTTGTGGAGCCTGGTGCTCTCCTGTTGCCCACTGATAGTGCCGTCATTGTTTGTGGAGCCTGGTGCTCTCCTTGTTGCCCACTGATAATGCCGTCATTGGTTGTGGAGCCTGGTGCTCTCCTTGTTGCCCACTGATAATGCCGTCATTGTTGTGGAGCCTGGTGCTCTCCTTGTTGCCCACTGATAGTGCCGTCATTGTTTGTGGAGCCTGGTGCTCTCCTTGTTGCCCACTGATAGTGCCGTCATTGGTTGTGGAGCCTGGTGCTCTCCTTGTTGCCCACTGATAATGCCGTCATTGGTTGTGGAGCCTGGTGCTCTCCTTGTTGCCCACTGATAGTGCCGTCATTGGTTGTGGAGCCTGGTGCTCTCCTTGTTGCCCACTGATAGTGCCGTCATTGGTTGTGGAGCCTGGTGCTCTCCTTGTTGCCCACTGATAATGCCGTCATTGGTTGTGGAGCCTGGTGCTCTCCTTGTTGCCCACTGATAGTGCCGTCATTGTTTGTGGAGCCTGGTGCTCTCCTTGTTGCCCACTGATAGTGCCGTCATTGGTTGTGGAGCCTGGATGCTCTCCTTGTTGCCCACTGATAATGCCGTCATTGGTTGTGGAGGCTGATGCTCTCCCTGTTGCCCACTGATAGTGCCGTCATTGTTTGTGGAGCCTGGTGCTCTCCTTGTTGCCCACTGATAGTGCCGTCATTGGTTGTGGAGCCTGGTGCTCTCCTTGTTGCCCACTGTTAATGCCGTCATTGCTTGTGGAGGCTGGTGCTCTCCTTGTTGCCCACTGATAGTGCCGTCATTGGTTGTGGAGCCTGGTGCTCTCCTTGTTGCCCACTGATAGTGCCGTCATTGTTTGTGGAGCCTGGTGCTCTCCTTGTTGCCCACTGATAGTGCCGTCATTGTTTGTGGAGCCTGGTGCTCTCCTTGTTGCCCACTGATAGTGCCGTCATTGGTTGTGGAGCCTGATCTCCTTGTTGCCCACTGATAGTGCCGTCATTGTTTGTGGAGCCTGATCTCTCCTTGTTGCCCACTGATAGTGCCGTCATTGTGGAGCCTGGTGCTCTCCTTGTTGCCCAATGATAGTGCCGTCATTGGTTGTGGAGCCTGATCTCCCATTGTTGCCCACTGATAGTGCCGCCATTGGTTGTGGAGCCTGATCTCCCCTTGTTGCCCACTGATAGTGCCGTCATTGTTTGTGGAGCCTGATCTCCCCTTGTTGCCCACTGATAGTGCCGTCATTGTTTGTGGAGCCTGATCTCTCCTTGTTGCCCACTGATAGTGCCGTCATTGTTTGTGGAGCCTGATCTCCCCTTGTTGCCCACTGATAGTGCCGTCATTGTTTGTGGAGCCTGATCTCCCCTTGTTGCCCACTGATAGTGCCGTCATTGTTTGTGGAGCCTGGTGCTCTCCTTGTTGCCCACTGATAGTGCCGTCATTGTTTGTGGAGCCTGATCTCCCCTTGTTGCCCACTGATAGTGCCGTCATTGTGGAGCCTGATCTCTCCTTGTTGCCCACTGATAGTGCCGTCATTGTTTGTGGAGCCTGATCTCCCCTTGTTGCCCACTGATAGTGCCGTCATTGTGAAGCCTGATCTCCCCTTGTTGCCCACTGATAGTGCCGTCATTGTGAAGCCTGATCTCCCCTTGTTGCCCACTGATAGTGCCGTCATTGTGAAGCCTGATCTCCCTTGTTGCCCACTGATAGTGCCGTCATTGTGAAGCCTGATCTCCCCTTGTTGCCCACTGATAGTGCCGTCATTGTGAAGCCTGATCTCCCCTTGTTGCCCACTGATAGTACCGTCATTGTGAAGCCTGATCTCCCCTTGTTGCCCACTGATAGTGCCGTCATTGTGAAGCCTGATCTCCCCTTGTTGCCCACTGATTATAGTGCCGTCATTGTGAAGCCTGATCTCCCCTTGTTGCCCACTGATAGTGCCGTCATGCCACAGCCATTTCTCAACGCACCTTTGACGTACAGCTTGGGAACCGCTCACCGTCGCACAACATTGTTTTGTTTGTTTGTTGTTGTTTTTTGGGGGGAAGGAGGGAGAGTTTGTGTGCTCGTGTGTTTGTCAGAAAGAGAGAGAAAGAGTTTGTGCATGGGTATGTGAGAGAGGGAGACCTACTCAGAGGGAGTTTGTGTGTGTATGTGAAAGAGGGAGTTTGTGTGTGTGTGTGTGTGTGTGTTTGTGAGAGAGACCTACAGAGAATGAGTGTGTGTGTGAGTGTGTGTGAGAACGAGAGGAAAAATGAGAGACCTACAGAGTGAGAGTATATGAGAGAGAGAGGGATAGAGAGAGAGAAAGAGAGAGAGAGAGAGAGAGAGAGAGAGAGAGAGAGAGAGTTGGATGGAATGAAGCGATAGGAGACTGATTTTAAATAGATAGATAGATAGATAGATAGATAGATAGATAGATAGATACATAGATAGATAGAGAAGATGCGGAAGTGAAGCAGGTTGTGGTATCGCTAACCGTCTTGTTAGTCTAACAGACTGGAGTGTCGGATGACTGACGGCTGCCATCTGGTTGCCTGCATGTGATCTGGACAGGTGTGTGATTTGTATAAAGCCGCATTTCATGTCAACTACCTTCTTGAGGGGACGGGTAGCTCAGTTGGTAAGAGCGTCTTGCTAGTAACCGAAAGGTCGCTGGTTCGAATCCCGGATTGGTCAACGTGTGATCATATTATTTTCCCCTTTACCAACAACTGGCCCGCTGGTGTCAGTATAAATCGGTCCAGTAGTCACCTATATGCGAAAGTGTCGTGTGACTATAATCTACAAACAACAACAACTACCTTCTGTTCAGCACTGCAGCTCCCACCCCTACCCACCATCCCCCCACACACTGGCACTAGCACTGCCAAAGGTCACAAACCTCAAATACCCTGGACTCTTAACTGCTTCCCATACGATGCTTCACCCCCCAAGTTCGCTGTGTGGTGTACTCTTCGCTGGCTCAGGAAAGAGGTAGGTCCCTAAAGGCCTAATTTCCCAAACGATGCTTCACTTTCCAAGTTCGCTGTGTGGTGTACTCTTCGCTGGCTCAGGAAAGAGGTACGTCCCTAAAGGTCTAATTTCCCAAACGATGCTTCACTTTCCAAGTTCGCTGTTTGGTATACTCTTCGCTGGCCCAGAGAGAAGATAGGTCCTACACACCTCTTTTTCCCAACGAGCGAAAGGTAACGGGGAACCCCTTATACTCTTCGCTCCCGACTGAATGAGACCAGTAACGCAGACAACAAGCTTGTGCGCAACACAGGTAGCAGTTGTCTCGCTTAATAACAACAACAACAACAACAACAACTACTACTACTACTACTACTACTACTACTACTACTACTACTACTACTACTACTACTACTACTACTACTACTACTACTACTACTACTACTACAACAACAACAACAACAACAACAACTACTACTACTACTACTATAATAATAATAATAATAATAATAATAATAATAATAATAATAATAATAATAATACTGGATGCTATATACGCTCTTTTTCCCAAATTACTAATCAGGCTCAAAGCGAGGCGATCTGTACCAACATACACGCTCACATATGTTTCCCCCACTCTCACACACATCTATCGCACAAAAAATGTGGTGTAAAGGCAGGGAGATTGCTATTAAAAGACAGGAAGGCAGTTGTATTTTTATTATTAAAATTGTTAGATTGACCGCATTATTGAAGGGAGGAAGGAAACCGGAGTACCCAGAGAAAACCTAAGTCACACAAGTTCGTCCCTTACGGGAATGGCACCCGCGATCTTGGGCCTAGGAAAGCAGCTCATTATCCACTGAGCTACCAGACAACCCCTGACATGGACGAGACTGGGGTTGAATCAAAGCATCTTTGATCATTGTCATCCTTAACAAATGATATTCTCCGGAGACTAAGGGACGTACTCAGTTTGTTGTGTACGAATGACAGTGTTTAAAAGTCTGCTACAGAATCTGAATTTGAAGGCTGCTGAACCATACAGCGAGAAGAAGAAGACTGATACATGTGTGACTGTTGTGTAGTTGTTTATGTATTTACTTATTTAGTCCTTCTTATATATTGTTATGTAGGAGTGTCTGTAGCACGTCAGCGTGTATGTTGGTTACAGATAGCCGCGCTTTGTAGTAGTAGTATCCCAAACATTAACTGGCAATTGTCCGCTTTCCTCGAAAACAAAACATCTGAAACCGTCTATAACCAACTTTATTTAGAACAGTGTGCTTAATACCCAGGATATGAAAAACGTTTTACAGACGGGTCAAAGAAAGGAGACTCAGTTGCTGCTGCGTCGGTCTCTGGGAGACACCTAGACCAGCCTTTGCAACACCGTCTACCTGATTTTTGATTCTGTTTATACAGCTGAGCTCAAGGCAATTCATCTAGCTCTGAAACAAGTTTATCAATCCAAAAGAACCTAGTTTTTAATCATGTCTGATTCACTGTCAGCACTTCAGGCTCTTTCCACGAGAAAGATATCACACCCTTTTCTGGCAGAGATCCATGACCTCCATACACAACTTGTTTCTGAGGGTAAAAAGATAGTTTTTATGTGGGTACCTGGTCACATGGGCATCCGCGGCAATATTGCAGTGGACAAAGCGGCTAAAGAAGCTCTGCATCTCGATTTCCCTTCAGAGATTTTCCAGTTTGTTCCTTACTCTGACCTGCGTTGTATGACTGGATCTTATTGTAAACGGCTGTGGCAGACTGACTGGTCTAACCATATCAATAACAAATTATTTTAAATTCTTCCCGATTTGTCAGCTTCTTTGCCTAACTTTGCGTCCACTCGCAAAGAAGAAACAGTTTTGTCTCGCCTTCATATTGGGCATACTTATGTCACCCAAAGTTTCCTTTTCAAAGGAGAAGAACCCCCATGGTGCTTTGCATGTGATAAATCCTTTTCCGTTCACCATTTTATGGCTGATTGTGCTGATCTGCTTGATGAAAGAGAAAGATATTTTGGTTCATTACCTTTCAAAAGAGATTGTTAAAGTATGCAATGGTCAACACCTGTTTCAATTTTTACATTATGTTTTATCGCATATAAATCATGTCGCATTGAACGTACTTTTAATACATCAGATTTATAGAAGATTTTTCAAGAGGTGGCCTGTGAAAGTTTGTTTGAATATTTAAGAGTAACAGGCTTTTTTTTTAAAAACATTTGAACTTTTAGGATGACGTTTCTCGGGTTTTGATTTGACTCGGAAGAGTCCGCTGGACCTAAAGCAATAACCATGTAATGTAATGTATTGTGGTTGTTGGACAGATGCTTCTGTAACTGACAGAGCACAACCTTTTCTAGGATTTTAGAAATAAATGGCAGATTGGACACCGGTCTAAAATTCTTCAGGTTGTTGTAATCCAGACCCAACTTTTTGAGCAAAGGTGTTACAACTGCTTGCTTAAACTGACCAGGGACCGATCCTGTGGTGAGAGACTGGTTGACAATTGCAGTGATAACAGACACAAGATCAGGCAAACATTGCTTCACGAGGGAGGTTGGGATGGGGTCAAGAGAACAGCTTTTGGTAGGAGACTTGACGATGAGATCAAAAATATCTTTCTCTGACACAGGCTTGAAAACCCCAAGTTTTGTACCATTATAGTCCTTAAACACAAGGGGGTCACAATCACAACAATCGAGCTCGGCCCTGATAGCCGTGATTTTGTCACGAAAGAAAGCGGAGAACTTCTCATGCAGTTCTGACTTGGGATTGTTGTTGGGTAGAGGGGTTACCTTGGACTTGCCAAACAGTTCATTTGTGGCAGCAAAAAGTAGTAGTAGTAGTAGTTAGTAGTTAATAGTTAGTAGTAGTAGTTGTTGCTACTGATGCTGTAGTAGTAATAGTTGTAGTAGTAGTAGTAACAGCAGCAGAAGAAAAATACCACAACAACAAGGTTTTGGGCACGGAGCCAAGTCTCCAATACTAAACCTCGGAGGTTGAACTAAGAAGGAGAGCATATGGTGTTGTTGGCCACCATACAAATCCAGTCTGTCACATAGTTTGGATTGTTTGATTTTGGACACTTTATTGTCCCTTTTTATCGGGAAATTCTGGGCCGCTTCCCCGGGGAAAGCGTAGTCGCAGGCTGTGGCGAGCCCAAATCCAACCTACCTAATTTAAGTGTATTTTGAAATTTTGCAAACAGGAGATGAGGGTGTTGAGGGGAGGGGTGGGTGGGTGGGACGAGGGAGCATGATGTGTGCGTGTGAGTGCGCGCGCTTAATCTTACCAAAAGATGTGCATTATTGTTGAACGCGGAAACTAGACTAAATTATTCCTGTAAATTAATATATACATCAATACATTGGTCATTAAATAAGTAACTAAATAACTGTAAATACGTACCCCAATAAATAAATAAATAAATAAATACACGAATAATGGAAGCTAGAAAGAAAGACAGACAGATAGATGGAAAGACAGACAGAAAGAAAACAAATCAACATAAAATACCTAAATGGATGAACAAACAAAATTTACAAGTAAAATGAAGTATGACAAATGGTGTTTGAACGTCAGCCGATAGATCCCAACCTTTCTTAAGGTTTAGGACGGAGCAACTGTAGTGTACAGATGAACATTTCCTGCAGCAATACACCGCCAGTCAAATTTTAGATAAATAATTACAGAAATAAAATAAAAGGCAAGAAAAAAATACATGAAATTCATCTTCACTCAATAAATTTTGGTTGGAAAAAACGGTCTATATCCTTGTTGAATTTACGACGTGGAATATTCTTGTGCTCCAAACGACAGCAAGAGGCCTTTGTCAGACGTCACAATGAGTTGGGGCCCCTGCCCTGGCTCCAAATTTAGCGTTGGACCGTACAAGGGAGATAAGCGCGGAGATAAAGGTTTATCGGCCCCTCGCACGTGTCCATTGATAATGTCGCCTCCCCACGGTCACGTTGCTACGATCCCGCTGAGGATGCTTTTGAAGAGTGGGGAGGGGGGCAAGAGGAAGAGAAAGAGTGGGATGGGGGAGAGGGGGAGAGAGAGGTGATGTCACTCTTTCAGGAGATTAGAATGATCGATTTAGGCAGTGTATCCATCCTTTACGCATGGGAGATAAAGGTGTTGAAAGTTTGCAGCTTTTGTGGCGAGCGACTCGTTGCGAGATAACTATTGTTCTATTGACCGTAAAACTGCCCTCTTCGGGAGCATTGACCATGATTCCTTCCCCTCCCCCCCCCCCCCCCCCCCCCCCCCCTCCAAATCCTTTTACCCCATCCCCCCTTTCTTCCCAACTGTCGTCCCCCAGACCTTTGTTTATGTTGAAGGTCAGGCAAAAAGCAACTTCCCTCTGATGGTGACTGCGGTCAGTGATTGTCGTCACGAAATGCACCATCAACAACGCTTGATAGGCCACAGAGAGAAAGAGTGTCGCGCACCGATCAGACCTGTACACGCGCAGGGCACTCACATATAAACATACACTCACACAAGCGCTCGATCCTGATCGGCCGGATGTCCTTCAGTCGCTGAGACGAGAAATAAAAGGACGTACAAACACCTACAACATGTAACAAATGACAAAGAATTATTATCACCATTGCAATCACACTTTATTCACAGAACTAAAACAACTAACGTCCACTGTCACACGCTAAACTCAATACAAGTGATGGGATGAAATCAATCAACAATCACAATGGCATCAACATGACAATAGAGAAAGTCAAAGTCACAAGGAGGAGGGAGAAGGAAAGTGAATAGACAGTTGATGGGAACGACTACACCTGGTGAGAGCGATGAGGTTCGATCCGGATCCACGTGGTAGGATGATCGGACATTGCCGCTTGCCCGGAACTTGCCACTTCCGGTATCACGCACGCAGTCAGGAGAGAAGACCCACGCAAGTTAGTCCTCACGAAGAAAGAGTTAGACGACGTCTTGATCCTAGACATGTGATCACGTAGAAACCACGTCACAATGAAGAGCAGAGGCGAAGTAACAGTGTTTTAGATCCAAAAAAAAAGTGAGGGTATTCATACCCCCTGAGTCAAAATGTAAAGGGTATTCATACCTCCAGCAGGATTTTCAAAGGGTACAACCATTCGCAAGTACTTTGTTGTTTTTGCTTCACTAATTTGTATGCAAGTTTCTTGACATCATGACATATGATATTGTGACAGTGTCTAGTGTGTTGTGAAGCAAAACAGGCTGTTCTTGACTTAATAACATTTTGAAATATCCATGATGAAAATTTTGTTTCATGTACATGCCTACTGTTTAGTGTCCACAACAACAGAGAGAGAGAGAGAGAGAGAGAGAGAGAGAGAGAGAGAGAGAGAGAGAGAGAGAGAGAGAGAGAGAGAGAGACTTGAAACTTGAAACTTTTTTATTAGGGATAAAGATTTTAGACTAATGATACAGTCTAATCTTCCAATCTGTCCCTTAAGAAATTAACATAATAATAATTAACCTTTAAGAGAGAGAGAGAGAGAGAGAGAGAGAGATGCTCGCTTCACAAAATTAGTACAAAATTAGTTCATACATGTGTAACAATTTTAACTGTCTTTTATTGTGTACTGTGTTCATCACTTCACGCTTGTTAATTGCATAAGGCTGCAACAACTTTAATTTGTCATTTTGAAATCGCAAAAAAGGGTGCAACAACAGTTACATTAATCATCTCCAGACTCATCACATGCTATTCATAGCATGAACTGAATTAAAACACATTCTATACTCCCATACAGAAGCAAAAAATGCACTACATAAGACCACCGGGCGTAGTTTCCAGCCAGGAGAATTCCATCTCCCATTTGTTTTGGAACGTTTTCACAGCCTGCTCATTTGCGCTGGATGAGGACGTGGAAGCACAAGGGTCAGACTCGTTGGTAGAAGTGTTTCCTTGCGTAACAGAAGCCTTCTGAGATGAATCGATTTAAGGCAGATTTCTCTGCTGATCCGACGGTGATCAAGTTTTATCACCTTCAACTATTTCAAAAACTTCAACATACTTATACTTTGTTGTTGATCCCCTGGCGCAGCAGCTTCTTCTGCTTTCCTTTTCTTTGCTGGTTTTGACGGAGGCCGCATGATCGTTGAATTGAAACAAAGCCGCAGTGCAACAGGAAAAAGTCCAAACTCGGCGCCATGCACACATGGAACGAAGAGAAGTGACTGTACCCGAAGTAAAGTTTCTTCCCTTGCGAATACGTCATGATCGGTCGTCTGCTACGGAAGCGCCTAGGCACTTGAACGTTGCAATTCCTGCTAGTGATCGTCGAAACTCAGAACAGACAACTTCAAAGAATGCGGAACCTACGTAAAAACGTTGCGCAAATTGCGATAGCCTCCATGACCGTACCTCTGCTGGTAAATTTCTTTACGTTTTCAGACCTCTTCCAAGAAAAACCATTACTTGATCAGACCCCTTCTCAGGCACTCTTTTACGTGATTTTGGAGGCCAAAAGGTATAATACCTCCAAATGTACGTGATGTAAAACACTAAGTAAAGTAAAGAAAAGCAAAGTAACCCTGCAACAGTTAATTTATCCGAGGTAATCGCAGTCTATCCCGGATGTATCCAGCGTTCCCACTATTCCCCCTCTCTCCAACTCAATTGTTCCTTTTAGTTCTGGGCAACGCTAACTATAGTCCTTCGTGATGGCACTAGCTAACTACCCTGAAAGTCCACCCAAATCGTCACCATACATATTCAATTAACAACAATATAATATCCGCAAATTATTTCAAACACAAGACGAAAATAGAATACGTGAAGATGAAATGGAATTATGTACTGCATAAAGGATGACTAAATAACTATCATACGCATTCACGCCTCTACTCAACACCACCATGCTTACAACCACAGCCACGCCACAACATAGCGCACCTCACGCAAGCATCTGCGCACAACACAGAGTCGCCGACAAAATAAAAGTTTCACGTACTCAATACGGCTTATAGTGAGCCGGAACCACCGCCGAGTTGCCCCGCCACGGTGCTGGAGATTGCCCCAGTACTAATGTGCCACACACTACCGATCCTGGCAGTACTTCTAGTCCAACTGACTTCTAGCACAAATGAGGTCACGTCACACGAACTCACATGCCAACAAGGAGACGGTCAGAAACTAGACTTTCAACACGCCCATTGGAATAAGCTAGGCTACTTTTCTTTAGCTTTACCGCTCATCCAAAACAATGGCTATTGTCACAGACCAACGAAGTTATTCTCAGAGATAACTTAATCATCTAACAACGCTGTTAACTGTCTGGCACTGAACAAACACTGTCACTACCTATTCAGCCCAGTCGATTTCCTCTAGAAAATTCAAAATCATAAGAAGATCCAAGATTATCCTCTCCTATCCCGTAACTCAAAGGTCGTTGTGGCACCACACATGATCGTTTAACCAGCGTAATCCATCTTTTTATGTTCTCAGCAACTATCATGGTTTCGTTCAGTGTCAAACCAGTCCCATTCTCCAATGTTGTCCTCCATCCTCTTTTTCGGTCTCCCTCTTCTTCTACCTCCTTGCACCGTGCCTTGCAGGATGGTTTTTGCAAGGCCTGATGCTCTGGTAATGTGGCCATACCATCGGAGTTTCCGTTTCTTCACCACTGTGAGCATGTCATCATGTTGTCCAATGGCTTGTGTGATGGTCTGTCGGACTTCGTTATTGGTGATGTGCTGGGTATAGGAAATGCCCATAAGTCTTCTGTAGCACTTCACCTCAATGCTTTGTATTCTTTTGTATTCTTCGTTGTAGGTCTGCTGTGATGGTCCATGTTTCGCAGGCCTATAGGAAGATGGACAAGGAAGCGCAGCTGTCTTTTCAAATGGGCTTCAGCCTTGTCACTTTGATGTTCATTTTGATGCCTTTAGTGTTGTTGGTCATCACTTTGGTCTTCTCTGCACTTATTTCCATTCCATAGTCTCTGAAGGTGGTGTCAAGCCTCTGTACCAGCTGTTCAAGTTCTTGTTCCTCTCCACCCAATCCATCAATGTCATCCGTAAAACGGAGACAGGAAAAAAAGTCTTTCCTCTTTGAAACTCTAGCCCGCAGTGCGCATATTCAAGAAACATATTATATTCCGTCCTACTCTGTCTGGCCCTCGGAAGGTTATTACCGGCGCTCACCTTTCGCTACCGCCATGCGCACTCCGTGAAATTATCCTTCCACCTTTCATCCATCCCTATTCACTTCCACTATATCATCCACTCTCTCGCCTGTATTTTATGCAAACTATCTGTGGACAACATACTTCTCGCTGCGCGACAAAGGTAGAGAGAGGGAGAGAAAGAAAGAGAGAGAAAGAGAAACTTGAAACTTTTTTTTATTAGGGATAAAGATTTTAGACTAATTAATAAGTCTAATCGTCCAATCTGTCCCTTAACAAATTAACATAGTAAAGAACATTAACTTGGAAATCATATAAATCACACACACACACACATACATGCACACACAATCACACCAACATCTTCATCATTATCTTTAAACAATTGTAGGCAACCACCCCTCACTATCCTTTACCCTTAGAATAATAATAAAAAATAATAATCATTATAATAATAATAACAACAACAACAATACTACTACTACTACTACTACTACTACTACTACTACTACTACTACTACTACTACTAATAATAATAATAATAATAATAATAATAATAATAATAATAATAATAATAACAATTAAAATAATAATTCGTATTATTATTACTACTACTAACACCATCATCACCACCATTATCATCACCATTATTATTATAACAAGAGTATCATAATGATAATAATAATAATAATAATAATAATAATAACAACAACAACAACAACAACAACAACAAACCCAACCAAACCCACAAACAACCCAACCCACCCAACCAACCAAACCAACCATTCCAAACCAAACCTAACAAACAACCAAAAAACAAACACAAACAAATAAATATGTAATAATTAATTTTAAAAATAATTACATGAAAAACTGTGTTATATCAAAAATGTATCACTTTTATCATTAATTTTGCAGATGCTTACTTAGTGTATTTTTTAAAGGAAATATTGTATCGCAATGTTTACACTCCAGAGGAAAAGAGTTCCATACAGCAGCTCCATTAAATGATAGGCTATTTTTGTGTAAATCAACGCGAGGGAGGGGCAGTTTATAATTATAAAGTCTATGCTCATCAACTGTCTTAGTAAAAAATATATCAAGATATGCAGGTGTTTCTCCGTGTGTGATTTTTAACATAAGGATAGCTGTATTAAATATAACTTCTTTTTTGAAGTGGTAGTTTCGGAGTTCCTTGTTTTTCTCATTTGTTGTAATATTTATATTTATATTATAAGACTTAGGCCCTATAGGGTATCTTGATTGCTCTTTTATGAAGACTTTTGAGCTGTTTAATTTGCGCGTCATTTGCATTACACCAAATAGTTGATGCATAATTAAAACGAGACATACAGTGAGCGTAGAGGGAGAGAGAGAGAGAGAGAGAGAGAGAGAGAGAGAGAGAGAGAGAGAGAGAGAGAGAGAGAGAGAGAAGCTATAGCGAAAGGGACCACATGACTATTAACATATGAAGCAAGGACTTCATTATTTCTAAGGTAGGTCTAATCGTTAGTCCACTGATGAGGGAGTGAGGCCTCCACATTCCGGTTACGTTGTGTGTGCAAAGTTGCTTTATACCATGATGAACAGTACGTACTGTGATTCATGTACCTAGAACTTTCCATGTTCGTCTGACATGGACCTCTCTCTCTCTCTCTTTCTCTCTCTCTCTCTCCCTCTCTCTCTCTCTCTCTCCCTCTCTCTCTCTCTCTCTCTCTCTCTCTCTCTCTCTCTCTTTCTCTTTCTTTCTTTCCCTGCTGGCCAAATCCCAGGCTGTCCAGGTTCTCATCAATATGAGAGGCGGCGGTCAGTGATGCGTGATCCGAGGCCTTTATTGCATTGTGGGACCCTGTGACCACTGAGCTATATCCTATCCTATCCTGTCCCGTAACCCGGAGGTCGTAGGGGCACCACAGATGATCGTTTAACCAGCATACTCCATCTTTCTCTGTCCTCAGCAGCCCTGATGGCTTCGCTCAGTGTCAGACCAGTCCATTCTCGAATGTTGTCCTCCCACCTCTTTTTCGGTCTCCCTCTTCTTCTACCTCCTTGCACTGTGCCTTGCAGAATAGTCTTTGCAAGGCCTGATGATCTGGTGACGTGGCCATACCATCGGAGTTTCCGTTTCTTCACCACTGTGAGCAGGTCATCGTGTTGTTGTTGTTTGTAGATTATAGTCACACGACACTTTCGCATATAGGTGACTACTGGACCGATTTATACTGACACCAGCGAGCCAGTTGTTGGTAAAGGGGAAAATAATATGATCACACGTTGACCAATCCGGGATTCGAACCAGCGACCTTTCGGTTACTAGCAAGACGCTCTTACCAACTGAGCTACCCGGCCCCACTGTCATCGTGTTGTTGTTACGTTGAAACGCGTACGAAAGTACGACGAAAGCGCGCACGATAGATCTAATCGTTTCGTTTTGCAAAGTATTCAATAATGGTGTTTATTTACCTTTGATTTGAGTTTGCATTGTTGTTAGGAGAGGCTTTGTATAACGTTGATAATTTGCGTTAGTCGATATTATTTGAGAATCTTCTGGATATGCGTGTTTACTCTTGATAGAAACTTCCCGATACATGTCGAAGCAAGAGGTCGTTCTGGAAGATATAAAAATATGTATTGACGTAAGTCAGTGATGACGATCTTTTATTCGATTGGTGGCAGTGCGTCACTTCTACGGTTTTCGAAATCTTTCCGGAAAAGAGAGAGGTTATTTAATCGTGTGCAGAGATTGTTGTAGGGATAGTAAAGTTGTTGATAGTGATTTGGAAAGTTGCTGTGAAAGTTGTTGAGTTGAATTGAGAATTGTATGCAGTTGTTGATGTGTGCTGAATAAAAGTGGAAAACTTCATACGTGGACTTCGTGACTTGTATGCTGATTGAGCAGGCTGTGTGAATAAACGAATCTGAGTTACACAACTATCAGGAATTCAAGCATCGGGGCTGAATCAGATACTGATAGAAAACACCAACATCGAACAGAGTGTAACATTTTGGGGGTCAAGCCGCGATTCACGCCATAGCCAAGGGTTCAACTGCTACAACTCGAGTCAACGTTACGAGAGGCAGTCATCGAGGGTAGCCGCCAACGAGTTGCGTCGAGAGGGGCCAACATACTGGGACTACATCACCGATAGGTTCGGGTTGACTGCAAGGGCGTGTAGTCGCTGAAGAGTTGCTTCGTGAGCGAACAACAGATCGGGACTACGTAGCTGCCGTAAGACTACGTCGAGGAACAGTCTCGGAGCTACATCGCCAGTATTACAGAGAGCGGCGAGCGAACGTCGCGTCTACTTCAGCACAGGAGCGTATACATCAACACCAGCGTGGTGCAGCGTCGCATACGACGAGGACAGCGGGGCCTGCGTCAGCGAAGGCGACTAGTGACAAGCATCAGCGCTACTGCAGAAAGCGTGCTGTTCTAGAACAGTCTAGAAAGGTACAGCACAGTCAAGAACTTTCCAGAAAAAAAAGAACTCTACAGTCAAGAACTTTCTAGAAAAAGAACTTTCTTGAAAAGAACTTTCCAGAAGCATCAAGATGGCTGACTTCTGGCAGAAAGGGGTTGAACTGAATCTAAAAGGCAAGCAGCTGACGGAGTACGTAAAATCCCAGGAGAGAATACAAGAACGAGAATTAGAAGAGCAGCGTCGCCGCGAAGAAAGAGAATTGGAAGAGAAGCGTCTAGAAAAAGAAATAGAACTAGAACAGAAGCGTCTAGAAGTAGAAGAGCAGCGACGCCGTGAAGAAAGAGAATTTGAACTGAAGCGTCTGGAAATTGAACAGCAGCAGCAAGAAAGAGAGCGTCAGTACCAGCTAGAGTTGGCGCGTATCCAGAACAATCAGCATGCGCCACAAGTCGTCAGCGACCACATGGCTCCAAAATTGCCAGCTTTCGTCGACGGGAAGGACCAGATCGACAGTTATTTGGCGAGATTTGAAAGGTTTGCCAAAAGCTCTAACTGGCAACCTCAAGACTGGGCGATTCGACTAAGTGCACTTCTGACGGGAGAAGCACTCGACGTCTACACCAGATTGTCGGACGATGACGCTAAAGACTACGACGTCTTGAAAGAGGCCCTATTGCAGTGCTACAACTTTACAGAGAAGGGCTACCGTAAACGCTTCCGTGAATGCCGGCCTAAGTCAGGCGAGACGCCAAAGCAGTTTGTGGAGCGCCTGTCGTCATATCTACACAAGTGGGTGGAGTTATCAGGCGAAACGAAGTCTTACGACAGTCTCCATGACCTGATCGTGAAGGAACAATTTCTCAATGCCTGTCACAAGGACCTAGCGACCCACTTAGAAGAACAAAAGCTGCAGACGCTTAAAGATGTGACTGAGGCTGCTGAAAGATATCTCATCGCTCATGGGAAAACCCTGGGGCCACCCAGCGCGACGAAACATTTCAGAAGACTGGAAACCATGTGAACCAGATCCAGGGAAGCCAGACGAGCCAGAGACAGACAGACTCCACGCCTCCTCCCAGGGAAGGGCATTCAAGGGGCTGTTTCACCTGCAACGCTACAGACCACAGAGCTTCTAACTGTCCTCAAAACAAAAGTAGCGGACAGCGGAGCAGTACGGACAATGCAGCGGCGGGCAACCGGCAGAGGCGGTTCTCCAATCAACGGCAAACCAGTAGATCTGACCATCAAGTGTGCGGCGGGAGCGTCATTCTTCCGAGTGAGACCAAGCGCACAGCTACTCCTGCGGACGTGCAAGAGTGCATGACCGATGGCCAACTTCTCCTTGCCAACGGAAAATCCATCCCCGTCGTCGCCAGCGCAGCTGTGACCGTCCAGAACATGCCTGTGTCAAAGGGACGCGTCGGAAATCATGAAGTGACTGTTTTAAGAGACTCTGGCTGCAGTGGGGTCATCGTCAAAGAAGACCTAATCGCTAAAGAACAATTCACTGGCGATTCTAAATGGACACTTATGGCCGACAGCAAATGTTTGAAAGCGCCAGTTGCGAAGATTCATGTCAACACCCCTTTCTACATAGGCGAAGTCGAAGCGGTTTGCCTGAAGAAGCCGCTGTATGATTTGATGATCGGGAATATCGACGGCGCGAGACGACCCGACGACCCCGATCCAGAGTGGAGTCCTGCCTCAATTCAACACGTCGAAGTTGTGGAGGAGGATCCATTGCCATTTCCCGATGGAGACCTTACAGAGCTGCTACGGGACAATGTGGTTACTCCGGCTCAGCCCTGCCGACCAGAGATCGTCGGTGCCGTTACTACCAGGGCCCAGGCCAAGAGAGACAAGACGTCTACGCCACTGAAGGTCGCCGACAACTCTAAAGCTGCCATCGTGGACAGAGATAAGCTTATCCAGCTCCAGGGAGCTGATAGCACTTTAAACAAGTACAGGAACCGCCAAGACCACGTGACCAAGGGCAGTGGCACGGTCTATTTTGAGGTGAAGGCCAAGATCCTGTACAGAATCTTCCAGCACCCGAGGGTCAACGGAGGTAAACCACTACGTCAAGTCTTGGTACCGTTACCTCTAAGGCGCCAAGTGATGGAAGTAGCTCACGACTCTATCATGGGAGGTCACCTAGGCATCAGAAAGACGTCAGACAGAATCCAGGCGGTGTTCTACTGGCCAGGGCTTCATGCGGACGTCAGCCGTTTCTGCCGATCATGTGATATTTGCCAGAAGACCATACCTCGAGGAAGGGTCCCGAAAGTGCCTGTGCAGAGGATGCCTCTGATCGACCGACCTTTCAAGAGGGTGGCCTTAGACTTAATCGGCGAAATAAGACCTCCGAGTGAAGAAGGTCATCGGTGGGTACTGACTTTAGTGGACTATGCGACTCGGTACCCAGAAGCAGTGCCACTGAAGAAGATTGACACTGAAACTGTAGCAGAGGCACTGGTGGACATGTTCAGTAGGCTTGGAGTGCCTGAAGAAATTCTGACAGACCTCGGGACGCAGTTCGTCTCTGACTGCATGAAGGAGGTCAACAGACTGCTGAGCATCCGGCATTTGACTACGACACCCTACCATCCGATGTGCAACGGGCTTGTCGAGAAGTTCAATGCTACGCTGAAGTCTACCCTGAAGAAACTGTGCAGCGAGCAGCCCAGACAATGGCATCGCTACATTAACGCCTTACTTTTCGCCTACAGAGAAGTACCGCAGGAGTCCACCGGCTTTTCTCCGTTCGAGCTGCTGTACGGAAGAACCATCCGAGGGCCGATGCACATCCTAAAAGAACTGTGGACGAAAGAAGTAGACACCCCAGAGGTGAAGAACAGCTACCAGTACGTGTTTGAGCTACGGGAGAAGCTGGAGCAGACTCTCGAGATAGCCAGAGAAAACCTGAAGAAATCCCAGGACTGTGGAAAGCACTACTATGACCGTAGGGCTGTGAACAGGAAGTTCAAACCTGGCAACAAAGTGCTGGTGCTGCTACCTACCGATCACAATAAGTTGCTGATGCAGTGGAAAGGCCCGTACGAAGTGGAGACCGTGGTGGGAATCAACGACTACAAGGTGAAGGTCGGCCAGCATTCCAAGATATACCACGCCAACCTCCTTAAGCTGTACGTGGAAAGGCCACCGGAGACTGTGCACGCAGCCACAGCAGCTGTGACCGACGACAGCTTTGACAGCGAAGAACTGTTGGAACTGGGAGACTTCCACAGCAAAGAAGGCATCGATGATGTTAAGCTAGGACCGAGCTTGACGGAAGGTCAAAAGTTGGAGCTCAAGGACCTTATGGGCGAGTTTCCCCACAACTTCAGCGATGTCCCTGGCTCTACAACTTTGGTCGAACACGAAGTCCACCTCACTTCGAATATCCCTGTTCGATCCAAGCCCTTCCCGATCCCTTTCAAGGCCCGTGAATCCTTGAAGAAAGACATCGATGAGATGCTGAAGATGGGCATCATTAGGGAGTCCAGTTCCCCTTACGCATCCCCTGTCGTGGTCGTGAAGAAGAAGGACGGGAGCAACCGAGTATGCATCGACTACAGGAAGGTTAATAAGATCACCGTCTTCGACCCTGAGCCGATGCCTACCGCAGCAGACCTCTTCCGCCAACTATCGGGGAGTAAAATCTTCTCAAAGATTGACCTCAGCAAGGGTTATTGGCAAGTCCCCGTGCGTCAACAGGACATACCAAAGACTGCTTTCATAACTCCTGATGGGACGTACGAGTGCCTAAGGATGCCCTTTGGCATGGTCAACAGCGGAGCTACCCTGAAGAGAGGAATGAGGAAGATACTCAAAGGGATGGACAATGTCGTGTGTTACTGGGACGACCTGCTAGTCCACACTCGCACCTGGGAAGAGCATCTGCAGACCTTGAGGGAGCTGTTTCACCGTCTCACAGAAGCCAACTTGACCGTGAGACCCAGTAAGTGCATTCTGGGGACTGACAACGTAGACTTTATCGGCCATTCGCTGAAAGAAGGACAAAAGGGGCTTCTACTAGAAAACGTCACCAAGATTCTGAACGCTCCACGTCCCCAAACCAAGAAGCAGGTGCGATCTTTCCTGGGGTTGGCTGGATACTACAGGGAGTTTGTACCAAACTACTCCGCCATCACAGCACCCTTGTCGGACCTGGTGCGGAAAGGCTGTCCAAACCAAGTGCAGTGGGGACCGTCTCAGGAGAGGGCATACCAGACTGTGCGCGACCTCCTTTCGAAGGATCCGGTGCTACGACTGCCTGACACTTCCAAAGAATTCGTCTTAAGAACAGACGCAGCGGACGAAGGCATCGGCGCCATACTGATGCAAGAACACGAAGGGAAACTATTTCCGGTCAGTTACGCCAGCAAGAAGCTGTCCAGGGCTGAGAAAAATTACTCGACCATGGAGAAAGAGTGCCTTGCCATCATATGGGGAATCCGGAAGTTCGAACTGTACCTTCAAGGAGTGAAGTTCGTGCTACAGACTGATCACAAGCTGCTAACTTACTTGAACTCTGCCAAGTTTGTGAACAGTCGGATCATGAGATGGGCTATGTACTTGCAGAACTTTAACATGCGAGTAGAATCTATCAAAGGATCGGACAATGTTGGTGCGGACTTCCTCAGCAGAGTGTGTGAGTAAAGAACATTGACTGTGTGGATGAACTGTGAACATTGACAATATCCAGATAGACCTGAAGATGGAAACCATTGACTCTGTGTAGATAAGCTGAGCGCAATCACAGTATTCAGAAAGTCTTAAATTAGTTTTAATTCTGTACATTGTTTGTACATTACGTTTCAACGTTGTTGAAAGAAATTGGGTAAATTTCTTCTTGAGTGGGGGGTTATGTTACGTTGAAACGCGTACGAAAGTACGACGAAAGCGCGCACGATAGATCTAATCGTTTCGTTTTGCAAAGTATTCAATAATGGTGTTTATTTACCTTTGATTTGAGTTTGCATTGTTGTTAGGAGAGGCTTTGTATAACGTTGATAATTTGCGTTAGTCGATATTATTTGAGAATCTTCTGGATATGCGTGTTTACTCTTGATAGAAACTTCCCGATACATGTCGAAGCAAGAGGTCGTTCTGGAAGATATAAAAATATGTATTGACGTAAGTCAGTGATGACGATCTTTTATTCGATTGGTGGCAGTGCGTCACTTCTACGGTTTTCGAAATCTTTCCGGAAAAGAGAGAGGTTATTTAATCGTGTGCAGAGATTGTTGTAGGGATAGTAAAGTTGTTGATAGTGATTTGGAAAGTTGCTGTGAAAGTTGTTGAGTTGAATTGAGAATTGTATGCAGTTGTTGATGTGTGCTGAATAAAAGTGGAAAACTTCATACGTGGACTTCGTGACTTGTATGCTGATTGAGCAGGCTGTGTGAATAAACGAATCTGAGTTACACAACTATCAGGAATTCAAGCATCGGGGCTGAATCAGATACTGATAGAAAACACCAACATCGAACAGAGTGTAACAGTTGTCCTATACCTCCCCTTTATAATGACTGTATGTTGAAAGTGACATTAGATAGTCAGCTCGCTGTGCTTATTTGGTCTGTACAACCACTCAAATAATGCCGTAGTTGCTCTCTGATAGCCTTTTGTTCTGTGTGGTCCTCTCTCTCTCTCTCTCTCTCTCTCTCTCTCTCTCTCTCTCTCTCTCTCTCTCTCTCTCTCTCTTTGCTCTCTCTCTCTCTCTCTCTCTCTCTTTCTCTCTCTTTTCTCTCTCTCTCTCTCTCTCTCTCTTTTCTCTCTCTCTCTCTCTCTCTCTCTCTCTCTCTCTCTCTCTCTCTTCGCAACTCTCTGAGCTGGCCACTTTCAAGTCCATTTTAAAAACTCATCTCTTCCTTAAAAATGTCTGCTCTCGCCTCCCATCACCATCATCATTTCTTCTTTTGTGATTCAGACCATCGCCGTCACACCTCACCTCCCCAGCCCCCCCCCCCCACTCCTTAGCTGCTCTCCTCCCCCTCCCTCCATCATCTTTTATAGTTTACTTGTAAATAGTATTTTTTAAAATGTTTGTTTTATGTCTTTGTATAATTTATTAGTGTCTCCTTTTTCGTTTCACTTATTTTCGTTTGTATTTCGATGTTAACGTTAAGTATAAATGTGTAAGAACTGCGCTTTGAACTGATGTCATTAGGAAAAAGTGCTATATAAATACCATTATTATTATTATTATTATTATTATTATTATTATTATTATTATTATTATTATTATTATTATTATTATTATTATTATCATATTTATCTGTTTTTACGTTAACCCGTTTTACTGCTTATTTAAAATATTTGCATTATGAAAATATGTCCATGTGTTTGAAGGAATGTGTATAAATATTTTAATTCCTTTGTTTCAATACTTTTCTTTTTATTTATCACTTGTGAGAAACATGCGTCTTTATGTGTGTGTAAATGAAGAATGAATGTTCATGTTTAGTTGACAGACAATGTAATTTTCATGCTTTGGGATTAATAAAGTAATATCTTATTTTATCTTATGTTATCTTATTATTATTATTATCATCATCATCATCATTATTTTTTTTAATTTATTTATGATGATGATGATGATGATGATGATGATGATGATGATGATGATGATGATGATTATTATTATTATAATTATTATTATTATTATTATTATTATTATTATTATTATTTTATTTATTATGATTATTATTATGCCAAAACGTTTTCATTTTCTGTGTCGCTGCATACATTTTGTTATTAACAATGCATCGGAAGGAACTGTGAAACGTTAAACAAATTGCTACGGCCCATCATCATCACCATCGCCATCATCATCATCTTCTTCTTCTTCTTCTGCTTCTTCTTCTTCTTCTTCAGCACCATCATCATCATCAACATTATCGTCATCATCGTAGCGTAGTGATCATCGTCATCAATATCATCATTATAGTCATCATCTTTACCATCATTATTGTTATAATCATCATTATCATCATATTCATCATCATCATCATCATCATCATCATCATTATCATCTCTTCACGATGACGGATGACAGTCAGCAGAACCAGTTGCGTGTTTGAGGAGTAATTAACTGGTTGATACTGGCCTGGCAAAAGTATTGCCTTCAATGTGTCTGTGGATGGAACAGGCTTTCTCACTGTAATAGTAAACAATATCTCTCTTCTTCTTCTTCTTCCTCTTCTTCTCTTCACTCTTTCCTTCTTCCTTCTTCTTCTTCTTCAAAAAATTATTATTATTTATTATTAATTATTATTATTATAAATTAATTATTATTATTATTATATTATATCTTCTTCTTCTTCTTCTCTCCTCCTTCATCTCCTTTTCATCAATGCTCCTCATCTTCTCTATGTCTCTGTAATCTTCTTTTCTTAATAGAATATTCATTATAGCATTATCATTATCATTTTATTCTTATTTTATCATATCAGTCCTTCTAATCATTCTTCATCTTCGTAATCAATATTTCTTCTTCTCCATTCTCCTTTTCTTCTTTCTCCTCCTTCTTCTTCATCTCATCATCTTCATTATCTTCAATTATTATTTTTATTATTATATTATATTATTTATTATTAATATTATTATTATGTTTATAAGATTATTTTATAATTTGAATTTTCCATCTTCCCCTCCACCATATCCTCAAAGCCACCCTTCTTCTTCCACTTCTTCTTCATCATCATCATCATCCTTCATCATTCTATCTTCTTCTTCTTCTTTTATTATAATAATTTATATTTTGTTTTGTTTCTAACACCAGTGATGTGTCTGTCGTCCTTACTAGGGCGCTCTTCTTTGGGCCTCTTGCAAGCCTTCACTCTTCTCATTAAAGTATTATTTTTTGATCACTTTGTCATCAGACGTCCATAGACTCATCTTATAGTTCTTTATATTATCATCTGTCATCATCACATACATAATCACCTTATGTTATCATCATCATCGTCCAAAGTCATCATCTCGCTGTCATATATATTTTGATCAGTGTCATCAGTTTTTGTCTGTATGTATGAAACTGATGCTTCGTCATCATCAGTCATACGTTCATCATAGTCATCACCATAGTCATACACCGTCATTATCATCATCATCATCATGATACATACCATATTCATCATCATTGAGTCATGTCATGCAGCAATATGTCATCATCGTCGTGTATCTTTTGTGTGGCTAATATTGGTCAGTTGTCTGTGTGTTGTAGGCTGGCCAGTTGCTGGCGCTGTTCTTTGACCACCTCATGCCCGGCAGCCAGATGGACGTTCAGCCGCTCGCCACTTCCCCCAGGGCAGAGGACCGCCACCACCCAGCTGCATCGGAAGTGGCGTCAGACCTAGGATCTACGTGCCAGGATGACGTCAGGTTGGACATGTGAGCACAGACTGTGATGCAATCTGGGCAGAATTGACAGAGCGAGGAAGCAGTGGGATATACATTAAAGTCTTCGGCGATGGAAAGATCAGTTTCAGTCTGGTTTGTAAAAAAACTGATAGCCAAAACCCATGACGCTAATAAAACGTTGTAACAGTATTGTGAACGAAAAGTGTGTGCGTGGACATCGTCGTCGTTTGGTGACGTCATATACTAGAGTCTTGACTACGTCATCATTTTGATTATGTCAGATGCAGAGTCTGAGTGTCTCGTGAGTGTTGTATTATGATTAGGTACGCTTGCAGGCGCTTGACGTATATTATCCGTCATCGTTGTACAGTGTCTTGACTGCTGTCATCATTACCTTGACGTCAGGTCAGGTACAGCATTTGTGATAGTTGTGTGACGTACAACACAACAATAAGGTGACGTATGTTGTTATATGACGTAGTACCCTACACTCACGTGGCGCGAAAGTTGCTGTCCAACGTCAATCAAATATTACTATGTCAGTGTGCGCTTTTATTGGCTTTGTCCAATTGCATTTCAGTGTGTCTAGTTTTGTAGATACGTGTGCAGGTTTTACTGTGTAAGGTCAATTGACATTGTAAGGGTGAAAATGCTGCTGATAAAAATAGGTCTAGTCTAGGCCTAGGGTTACAGTTATCCCATACCCTAACACTAGCCCTAACCTTAATCCTAACTCTAATCCAAATTCTAACTAACTGTAATCCTAACGCTAAATATCAAAATTTGGCGTTACAATTTTATTTCTATCTTTACGCGGGAATTGCGTAATAATACAATTATGAATGCGCAAAACGATGCGCGAATCTACATACATGCTCCTAATATGACCCCAGAATTTGGGCTTTTCCCTGGTGTATATCGCCTGTTCTACATATTACATGTAAGTATGTGTATCATACATAGGTTGTAGCTTTACTGCTTTTCATTCGTGGTTTTCTCGCAAATATTTGAACTGCCTTCAAAAGACCGTCACTTTATTGTGGCAGATACACACACACAAACACACACACATACACAAACACATACACACAAACACACACACACACTCACAAACACACACACACAAACACACACAGAGATTTGTTTGTGTCAAACACAGGACGTGGTTGTCTCGTCTACAGAAATTGGACTGGAGTTTTTCGGCAGTAGGTGGAATGGATTCTTTTAAGGACAGTTGTGTGTGTGTGTGTGCGTGTGTCTGTACGTGTGTGAAAAGCGCGCGCGAATATGTGATGTGTGCATTTATGTATTTAATTGTTTTTGTAAACTTGCTGATTGGTCGTAGGCCTGAGTTCTCTTCCCGTGTCGTTTTCCTAACATTTCTTAATTTTGAATCGTCCGAAATCTGACAGTAATCGTTCCAAATCTAAACGTACAAGTGCCTCACATTCAAACTCTTTTTGTAAATATTTATTGTTACAGCATTCCGTCAACTGTTTTGTTTATATCCGACATTCCCTCTCTACTTTTGGTAAGTGTGATAAAGTGACCCTCCCACTACCCCACTACCTCACACCTCCATTTCTCTTGTCTTAACCTTCTTTTCAAGGCTTGCCTCAAAATGTATTCTCATCGTAGATATCTTAATAATAATAATAATAATAATAATAATAATAATAATAATAATAATAATAATAATAATAACAATAATAATAATAATAATAATAATAATAATAATAATAATAATAACAATAACAAAAATAATAATAATAATTAATAATAATAATAACAATAATAATAATAATAATTAATAATAATAATAATAATAATAATAATAATAATAAATAGGTAGTAGAAGAACAATGAATTTATTGCTGTTGGTGTGTGTCTGTGTGTGTGTGTGGGTGTGTGTGTGTGTGTGTGCATGTTTGTGTGTCTGTGTCCTTGTTTACACAGTGTTATCTGGACAAATCAGTGAACATCTACATAACTTGTATTGACATGCCTACTTGTTTTGACGTCAGAACAATGATCCGTTAGGGTTAGGGCTGGGTTAGGGTTAGGGTTCGAACACTTCAAAGTACTTAAAAATGGGGACGAAATATGACCCATTGTCCGCACGACGTAGGTGGCCTTTCGGGAAAGTCATAATAATACTGTGTAACCTCGGCTGGTGTGTGTGAATCTGTGTGTTTGTGTTAAATTTGTAAAACAACTTTGTGTATTCCATTGTTCCATGTCTTAATGTTCAGTGGAAGCATATATGTGTTGTTGTAGAGTGACTGACTGTTTCACCGCATCACCAAACCAACATCCTATGTATTTTAATTTCAGTGGGTTAATAAAGCGTCTGGAGTCTTCAAGTGTTTAAATGTAGCTTGAATGACTTCACTAAATACATTGACTATAAACTCGGCGCTTGGTTATGTACTTCCATGTTAGGCACACTATGTTTAGGATTGTCGATGATTTTGTTTTTGTTTTTATTTGTGTTGTGGTGTTCATTATTCTATTGATTTTTAACCGTCAAAGCCGTCCAAGTTACGTCTGAGTATTTTTTTTCTAATTTATGTTTATTTAATTAATTATTGCAAAAACCAGATTTACCTATGCTTGTACTAGATATCCGTCCATAAAATTGTGATATTGAAGAGTGATATCATTTTTACTTTCGAGTGTGATCGTTTTTGTTTGTTTATCAGTTTATAGTCCCCTCTCTTCCCATAAGGATTTTCAGAGAGGAGACTATCCAGACTTGAAATCTCAGCCGATGTTGTTGAATTGTGTTGGTGTGCAACACATACATTCATGATGAATGTTTGCTTTTTCCAGCGTGGCGCTTAATATTTTTAGATGTTACCGACATAATATGTAAGCTGTAAGCCTATTATAATAAATGTGTCCATAAATAACCCTTAATTTGTGGTGTATTTGTTTTAAAAAACCATTTAGAAATTTTTTTGACAATGATTTTGTGTTTGTGTGCTTTTTACGAATTGTGTATAGGAATAATTAAGACTGAATTAATTGAGGGGAAAAAATCGTAATTTCTATCGTCATTGTTGATCAGTTAAAATATTGAACCTTTTCTCAGCATTGTGATGTCAGTATTAATTTCATCAGAAGAGTTCATTATTCCGCATTATTTGTTGTGAACGCTCTCCGATTAGCGTGTATGTTAAAACATTGCAGCTTGTTTTTGGCCGTCGCCGAAAATGCCAGCGGAAGGATGTGACGCTGTTGGGTAATGCGATTGGCGCTGCCTTTCGTGACCTACCAGGAAGGGTGGTAGCTTATGCAGTTAGTGGTATTAACGCTGTAGAATAGTACGACCCTAGCTTGTGCATTGTAGTGGAATTAACGCTGTAGAATAGTACGACCCTAGCTTATGCATTGTAGTGGAATTAACGCTGTAGAATAGTACGACCCTACCTTATGCATTGTAGTGGTATTAAAGCTGTGGAATAGTACGACCCTAGCTTATGCATTGTAGTGGTATTAAAGCTGTAGAATAGTACGACCCTAGCTTATGCATTGTAGTGGTATTAAAGCTGTAGAATAGTACGACCCTAGCTTATGTATTGTAGTGGTATTAAAGCTGTGGAATAGTACGACCCTAGCTTATGCATTGTAGTGGTATTAAAGCTGTGGAATAGTACGACCCTAGCTTATGCATTGTAGTGGTATTAAAGCTGTAGAATAGTACGACCCTAGCTTATGTATTGTAGTGGTATTAAAGCTGTAGAATAGTTCGACCCTAGCTTATGCAGTTAGTGGTATTAAAGCTGTAGAATAGTACGACCCTAGCTTATGCAGTTAGTGGTATTAACGCTGTAGAATAGTGCGGCCTGTGTCTAACTGTGAGTGCCTCTCAACCTCCACTTGAGCCTTTTGCAAGGATGTCATTGATTATAGCGGATGATCTTTAAAACTCTCGGACTTGACGTTCAGATTCAAATTTTACCAAATTTCAGAAACCAAAAATAATGTATGACTCTAACAGTCATCTCTCAGCGTGAATTCAACTTTTATAATTTGTGTGTGTGCATATTTGGATCTACAGTCGAGCCAACTCACTTTACATAAATTGCTACCACTATGTATAGCTACCACTATACATAGGTACCACTATACATAGCTACCACTATACATAGCTACCACTATACATAGCTACCACTATACATAGCTATCACTATACATAGCTACCACTATACATAGCTACCACTATACATAGCTATAATACATAGCTACCACAAACTCTGTTGGTGTTTTTAAAAATAATGTGAACAAGAGAAAAAAAATTCTCGTTGCAGCTTTGGGCAGAAAAAAACACCGTGAGCGTTGCCACTAGCACAGCATGGGATGCTGTACCATATACCGTACAGTACTAAGCTGGTGTGTGTCAAATGCCACTTGAAGGTCAATGAGTCTTCTGTGTAAAATTGTACAGAACTGAGCAATGCACGTCTACACCGTATGTGTGGAAGACTGGGTAGTGACAGGGTTAGCCAGTACAGCCCGTAGCTGGCAATCATCAGGCAGTCAAGTTACTACGGTTTCAAAGGTTTAATGGGTACACGGCTAATCCCGCTTTAATTTAAAAAAAAACAATTTCAACTGATGACTGCGACACGAAAGAGTTCATAATTATGAGACTCAGCCTTTATGAGTGAGTTACTCATGACATGTGACGACATAAGTTCTCTTACTCTATCTGTTGCAAATAAACTGACCAAACATGCACAATGCCAATCTTCCACATGTATATTATCTTAGAAAATATTATTTTCAAGGGTCCATTTCAATGAGAAGAAAGCAGAAGGTATTCGCACTCACTCCTAATCATGTCTGCTCTGAAAGACAAAGGAACATAATAAGAAATAAAATGTTATTAACTGATTGAAGTGCTCGCACAGTCTTAAAATGAAATGCTAATTACTTAACTTGTTGCTTGATTGAGCAAAAAACAACTTACTGATTGTTGCTTGTGACAAAATCATCTGTGACGTCACACAAACCCAGAGTCCTGTTTCTTCAGCCTTCTTCTGAAACAGATTTTGTTTGGTATAATAAGATAACAGATTGTGTTTGGTATAACAAGATAACAGATTGTGTTTGGTATAACAAGATAACAGATTGTGTTTGGTATAACAAGATAACAGATTGTGTTTGGTATAACAAGATAACAGCAATTAGCCGCAATTAGTGCTTACATACTCTAATAAATCCGATGTAAACTAAATTGCAGAGCCACATAAGTTTACCCACCACCTCCTCTGCTGCATTTAGACGTCCTGTCTTAAAACAGGGAAATAAATAATGAAATATGCTTTTGTGTGTTTGTGTGTGTGTGTGTGAGAAAGAGAGAGAGAGAGAGAGAGAGAGAGAGAGAGAGAGAGAGAGAGAGAGAGAGAGAGAGAGAGAGAGAGAGAGCTCACGCTGCCGACTTTTGTGTTCATCTAATAGGTCATTTTATTGACAGGTGATTGTGGTATACTACGATATCCGCCTTCAAAGACTGTTAGAGCTGGCCCATCTTTGAGCATTAGTTTTCATGGTCTTTTTGGGCTTTTGGCGTAGGAGGCTCGGTCCTACAATAAGCAAAAGGTACAAATTAAAGGAAGAAAGAAATACTGAGGGAGGGTGGGGGAAGACAGAGGAAGAAAGATAACTACAAGAGTGAGCAAGAGGATTGACGGGGGTTGAAAGCCTCAGGATCAGTGGGGGATAGCGGGTGGAGTGGGGCTATTTCAAAAAAAGTTAAAACTGTAGAAACTATTTACTTCAACACTTAACCTTCATCGCTACCACCAGATCCCAAAGGATGAAATTGTGAGTATCAAACAGGACTCGACAGCAATTTTTGTTTTTCTGTCGGACAGGTTGTCAAATGTTTTACCTGTCCCACAACATTTCAACCTGTCCGAACTTTTCTTACAATTTTTATGAAGAAACACGAAAAAGTAAGATATTCAGGCGAATTATATTGCAATAGGTTTGTATTGCAGCACATTGCACATTCAAACACTTTTGCTTGGCGAAGTCACATAAAGTAAACAAAAACAAGTGGAAACTAAACGTTAGCAGCCAGCCTCTGCTTTGTTCATGGCACAGTCCTTCTATCGCGGCCCTCTGCCATCATCTGTCCAGGGCCCGGGCAGTTTTAAGCTAAGCCAAGATCATTGAGGCCGACTGACTTGGAAGCTTAAAAATACCTGGGTAGCCATCCAACCTGTCCGGCAGCCGGTTTTACCTGTCCCGGACAGTCGGTTGTGTCGAGCTCTGATGAAGACGGAGGTGAGTATTAAAAAAGACAAGAAGAGTATAACAGAACAGTAATATCTATCTAACAACCTACAAACATGACTTAGATTAAACTACTGAACACAGTCATGCAGTGTTCAAACTGCTTACTAATTAAGTGTATACAAGCATGTGTTGTCACAGGTAACACAATATGGCCTTCAAAGAATTGATCTGAATGTACAGTGTGTAAATCTCGTTAACTGATCAAAACAAACTTCCGCCCTGAAGTACAAACTGGTTTGATGCTGCATTTTCAATCCAGTCAGTTCCCAAGCAGAAAAGAGTGTGTTTCTCATCACAGGTGACAGTACACTGATATGTTTCGCACGACATAGGAAGCTAACACCATTTACCATTTACTTATTCACATGCATGTTTGCAAAGAATGTAGTCTGAAGGTGCAAGTGCACAGTTTTTATTTGAATAATTCTTGGTCTGCGAAGCCAGAGTGTACAAAGTTTTGGACTTCTTAATGTAACATCCATTTTGATGTATTCCCGTGACATCAATGTTCATGTACTCCCATGACATCAATGTTCATGCACTCCCATGACATCAATGTTCATGTACTCCCATGACATCAATGTTCATGCACTCCCATGACAAAATGTATTTCCTTACATCTTAAATTGCCCGTGACAACAAAATAATGCTTATCTTGTCTGCGGCAATCCATGAACTGTTCAAACGGAACTTTGTCTGCCTATGCACATCCCAACTCCGGACTCAAGTTTAAAGAGTCCACAAAAATGTGTGTTAATATTTTGGTGTCGATTTTTGCGGCGAAGTGGAAAAATGTTACCTATGACGTTGTGACGACAATGTCTTGCTGGTGAAGCGTATTCACTTCCAGTCAGTCAAGACACCCCTGCTGTTTATCAGGAAATTGAGTGTTTTGTTAGCGGTTTATGTGTCCTGGTTTCGTTAATCAGATGGTTTCCGCGAAGCGCTCAAACAAAGTTTGTTTTGACAACAAATAAAGGGAATATCTTGCTGTTTTTAAACTGGAATTACAATATGATCCTGTTTTGAATTTTATATTCTATGCATTTGGAAACATTCAGAATCATTAATCGATATAATTCTGTGGAAAGTATTCAACTTTTCATTATGTTGATTTAGCAGATGATGAAGGTTTACCATTACTGTTTGTCAAGATCAAAACTGGCGAGCTCTTTAATCTAAATTCTTGCAGAAAATCAACAGCATTTTTTTAAATTTAGTTTTCTTTAAAACGGGTAGCAACAAAAATTATTGTAAAATCATTTCTCAATTCAGATAATTTCACCGATTCATAACCTTTTTAACTGTAAACAATTTGTGGGTGAAATTGTAGTGTTGTGGTCATGAAATGGACCTTTTGAGAAGGACTCACATAAAAAAGTGCACCCCCGTTGGGGTGCCGGGGGTTTCAGTATAAATAGTATCCCCACTTTCTGGAAATTTAGTGCTTTAAATTCCCACTGTCGCTGTCTTTCTCATTTGCTCTTTTTCATTACTGCTCTGTTCTATCAATCTGCTATACTATCTTCTTCTTCGCTAGACCAGTCACCTACCTTTTTTCTTGAAATCTCTTCCGGGACAAGACTCCTTATTTGTGTATGAGGTCTGTTGGATCAGCTTTGGGAATATTGGACGCTCTCTGCCAGGTGGTCACTAGGGCTTCCTATGATGCTATTATTTAGCAATGTAGGCATTTTATATGTACGTGTTTTGTTGATAATTTATAATGATGTTTGTATTCTATTTTGTTTTTGTAAACGGGGGTTCGATAAGTTGGGGTGAAGCCTCAGCCGTCCCCTGCGTGGGATGTCTTTATTGTAAAGTGACTGGCTGGTGGAGAGCTTTCAGTTTTACCACTAGGGTTGTTTCAGCAGATCTTTTATGCGGATCAGGGGTTGTCTGGTCCTGATTTGGCTCGGAAGAATCCGCTGGACCTAAAGCAATAATCATGTAATGTAACATAAAAGTGCATATTGCCTTTTTACGGGAGCTGGACAATGCGCATTATAAAAAAAAAGCAAGCAATAATGTAGGCTTATAACATTCCCAGGGTTCGCACGCACCTTAAAAGTACTTAAAAGTACTTAGATTTTGACACCCCTTTTTTAAGGCCTTAAAAGTCCTTCGAAATTAAAGTTTTCAATCAGTTGACTAGCAAGGTGCTTAAAAGTCCTTCGAAAATGGGATTTTTGTTGAAAGAATTTCAAAGCAATACTTTGTTCAAGAAAAACTGATAATAAAACCAACAACAAGAAAAACTGAGAAAGAAATGACATTTTCATTTCGATGTCGCCAACAAAGCGTGTCGTCTGCTACCAGCATTTTTGCAAAAGGGAAGCGACTCTGACCCCCTGATAATTATGCAGGAGTGACCTCCCCTGATAATTTTCCCTCTTGCTAGTATGCCAGAGTCTCGTTCCAATACCCGCAAGGAAGCAAGAAGGCTAGGATCTCGCGAGGTGGTAGCGTTCCGCTGACACTGGCTCGCGGCTAGGGAAAGAAGAAATTCTCGCGAGGAAAGGCTAAATTGCTTCTCAAGTCCCTCGCTTGGCTAGCGTTACCTAACTTCCTAGCGTGCATCGGAACGGGACTCAGTGGTGGCTTGTGCCAGTGAAGCGTGCGCCATTTTTGAAACTGTGAAAGATGCCTGGAAAGTGTTTATTCAATGATAAGTGGTTGGAATCGGCCGCATTAAGAGAGTGGCTGCAACGTTATCCAAAGGGAAACGCCCGGAAAGCCTATTGTTCAGTGTGCAAAAAAACCTTTGATGTTGCTGCTGCCGGTCATTCTTCTGTACTGGCGCACCACAAGGGGGCAAAACATGAACGTTTGGTAAAAGCTTCAAGACCTACCGTGCCCATGTCCGCATTTCTCGAAAAGACTGTGCCTTCAACTTCAACTGTAACCCATGCTGCTACTAGTAGTTCTACTGTCAGTACCAGACCTTCTTCTGCTCAGCCATTTTCCAGGGTTCTCCATTAACAAGGAGCTGACTGTGGAGAATCTGGCCAAGGAATCACTGGTTGCCCGAAGGCAAATAGTGCAAGGGGTGAAGAAGGCTGGCGGGGTGCATTGTGAATGTGTACCTATCACAAAGGAGCTTCTCCTTTCTGCCTCATCTGCCCGCAGCCGTTACCAACAGCACCTTGAGGATGCAAAACAAGCTGATGCTGCAGCCAAGAGAGGGGAAAAAAGGAAGGATCTGGAAAACAACGTAAAAGATCTGGAGACAAAGAAAGCCAGGATTGAAAAAGACATCCAGCACCTTCAAACAAAAGCAGATAAGCTATCAGAAGATGCCGAAGCCAAAGGAGACCTGACTCTCCTCACTGAGGCCAATGCCCTAAGAAAGAAGGCAAAAGACAAACCTGCCAACCTGCCAGCTTTGCAGAAGGACATTGACAGTGAATTGGCTAGGCTTAAAGAAAGTCACTAGAAAGTAAATGTGGGGCCACCTGTCCGTTTTCAATGATTTCGTATTTAGTAAGCATCAATATACTATCAAATCAAGTTTGCTAAAGTTCGTAAAATGTCCTTTAAAAAGTCCTTTAAAAGTCCTTAAAAAGTCCTTACTTTTTCTGGCCTGAAACCTGTATGAACCCTGAAATTTCCAAATGTACAAGTTACTACACCACTAAAATTGTCTATATTTGTACATGACAATTATAATGATAATACAATACAATGGGAGTACAATACAATACATCTACATTTGTACAACTTAAACATTACGTACATAAAGGTGGAAATTTGACTTTTTAACTTGAGGTAAAAAAAATGTATATAATAAGATCTAAATTAACGATGAGCAACATTGTAAATGTACATGCATGCAGATACTTGTTAATAAAACTCCGACTCCTTACTGAGACCGTGGATCGTACCTCATAATATTCCAAGTTCCAAGCGGACAAAGCAACACAAACTTGGAATGAGTATTCCCACAGCTCCGCGGTGAATATTGCGGTACTAATCGCTATTGAAAGTCATTTAATGGCGGAACGGGACTTCGCCGACCAAGGGCGATAATTCGTGTTGGTAGCCTCAAAGGGACAACTGCTGTTGGCCGGTTTTATTTTCTCATTAGCAATGACTTATGGCTGACTGGGTGTGGTCGGCTGCTACTTGTTGGCGTGCAAACTTGAGGAATGGGGGAGAAGAGTCCTAGTGCTAGCAGGGTGTATGTTTGTAACTGCATGGTACTCACCCGTTTAGGACTTCAGTGTCAGGATCTTGTTAAAGTCCGTGCTATGGAATACGTGCGTGCACAGGCTAGACCTCGGTTTATACTCTCATCCCAAAGCTTAGAGTTTGTATCAGTGGTTAGGTAGTAGTACTTGGTTGTGGCTACTGCCTCTCTCTCTCTCTCTCTCTCTCTCTCTCTCTCTCTCTCTCTCTCTCTCTCTCTCTCTCTCTCTCTCTCTCTTTGTGAGTACGGTCGGCTTCCTACCGGAGTGGACAAAAGACTTTGGCCAGTAAATTGATTTATTTATGTTCCTTGATTTGTCCCGCTGTTGAAGCTTACACTGAGTATCAGGGGTTTTGGTAGGTAAATTAACGTCCCCGGACACATTGCGTATAGGGGATATGGGGTTTTTATTTCTTAATCGTTCTTATATAGCTCTTCTCCAGCTCAAGAACTGCTCAAAGCTGCTGGCCGATCAATACACTTACTCAAGCCTCACCCGAGGCATCCACTTTGCTTGAGGGCATTTAACAGTGACAGTAATGAACGACGCTTGAGCGAGTGAGGCTCCTGTCAAAGCGTCACACTAATGTAGCCAGCGTCACGGAGTGGGGTGTAAACAAGAGCGGTGGGAGGAGTTGGAAAGGGGAGAGGGGGGGGGTACATAACTGCTGCTAAATGGAAGGCGAACTTGGACGGCGCTAGACATGCCACTCCTCCTGACAACAGCAACAGACAGATTGAAGTGACGAAAACTCGCGACAGCAACCCTGACAGGCTGAGGAATTAGATAGAAGCGAAAAGCCACGCTGTATGATTCAAGCGAGGATCTCGGCAGCTTCCGATACTCGCTATGCACTGAGCGGTCAGTAATGTGGCCGAAGCTGCCCAAAGCCATTGTCACGTCGTTATGGGGTTTTGGCCGACAGATTGAGTTACTGCCCCGTTACTACCTTATTGAGGGGATCAAATTGGTCAGCGAGAGCATGAAAAAGGAGGAGTAGGGATGGAGGGAGAGAGAGAGAGAAGTAGTAATGCGCACAAGGGACATAAACGAGAGAGGGTTCTGTTTGTCGTTCTCTGTGTCTCTTTCTGTCTCTCTGTCTGTCTCGTCTTTCTCGCTCTGTTTATTTTACTATAAAGAGGAGGAAAGTGATTTCCTTATTTAGGTCGCCTTCCTAAGAAAAGCGCGACAGCCGCAAGAGCTGCGCCAAACACGACAGCCGCAAGAGCAGCGCCAAACACGACAGCCGCAAGAGCAGCGCCAAACACGACAGCCGCAAGAGCAGCGCCAAACACGACAGCCGCAAGAGCAGCGCCAAACACGACAGCCGCAAGAGCAGCGCCAAACACGACAGCCGCAAGAGCAGCGCCAAACACGACAGCCGCAAGAGCAGCGCCAAACACGACAGCCGCAAGAGCAGCGCCAAACACGACAGCCGCAAGAGCAGCGCCAAACACGACAGCCGCAAGAACAGCGCCAAACACGACAGCCGCAAGAACAGCGCCAAACACGACAGCCGCAAGAGCAGCGCCAAACACGACAGCCGCAAGAGCAGCGCCAAACACGACAGCCGCAAGAGCAGCGCCAAACACGACAGCGGAGAACAGGGCCTAGTGCATGCTGGGTGTGTTGGTAAGGTTATCTCCCGTCTAGGACATGAGCCTCAGGATCTTTGAAGTGTGTGGAATGTTTGCGTGCACAGACTAGTCCTCTGTTTATACTCTCGTGCCAAGGTTTTCGTGTACAATGAATTGCGTTGTACGGACACAGTTGAAAGTATTTCACAATGAACACCTTTCCTTGGTTTTGTATACATTATTTCATCACATGCAACTACTGGCCTGAATCATTGCCAACTTGTGAACTAGATTTGTACTTTGTTTAAACCGTCCATTTTGTAGACATGTGAACTGGATTCGTACTTTGTTTAAATCGTCAATTTTGTAGACATGTGAACTGGATTTGTACTTTGTTTAAATCGTCCATTTTGTAGACATGTGAACTGGATTAGTACTTTGTTTAAACCGTCCATTTTGTAGACATGTGAACTGGATTCGTACTTTGTTTAAACCGTCCATTTTGTAGACATGTGAACTGGATTTGTACTTGGTTTAAACCGTCCATTTTGTAGACATGTGAACTGGATTTGTACTTTGTTTAAACCGTCCATTTTGTAGACATGTGAACTGGATTTGTACTTTGTTTAAACCGTCCATTTTGTAGACATGTGAACTGGATTTGTACTTTGTTTAAACCGTCCATTTTGTAGACATGTGAACTGGATTTGTACTTGGTTTAAACCGTCCATTTTGTAGACATGTGAACTGGATTTGTACTTGGTTTAAACCGTCCATTTTGTAGACATGTGAACTGGATTTGTACTTGGTTTAAACCGTCCATTTTGTAGACATTTGAAGTGGATTTGCGTGTTGTTTATACCGTCCATTTTGGCTTTTTTTGTTTGTTGTTTTTAGTTTTTATGATTTTCTCATGTGTTGAGTAAGGTTTAATTTTAAGTAAAGATCGAAATGAACATGAAGTAATGTACATCATTGTGTTTATTAGTCGGTGTATGTGTGTGTGTGCATGCGTGTTTATACGTATGTTAGATCTACGTGCTCTCACTCTCCCTCTCTCTCTCTTCTCTCTCTCTCTCCTCTCTCTCTCTCTTTCTCTCTCTCTCTCTCTCTCTCTCTCTCTCTCTCTCTCTGTGACCAGCTGGTGAAGTGCCTTCGCTGTTACCACTGGGGTGTTGTTGTTGTTGTTTGTAGATTATAGTCACACGACACTTTCGCTTATAGGTGACTACTGGACCGATTTATACTGACACCGGCGGGCCAGTTGTTGGTAAAGGGGAAAATAATATGATCACACGTTGACCAATCCGGGATTCGAACCAGCGACCTTTCGGTTACTAGCAAGACGCTACCCAGCCCCACACCACTGGGGTTGTTTCGGCGGGTCTTTTATATGGAGCTGGGGTGGGTCCTTTTTCAGCCAAGTTGTGGTCTTGATTTTGTGGTCCTGGTTCGACTCTTTGTAGTCCGCTGGACCCTGTAAGCAATGAATAACTAACTAACACTCTCTCTCTCTCTCTCTCTCTCTCTCTCTCTCTCTCTCTCTCTCTCTCTCTCTCTCTCTCTCTCTCTCTCTCTCTCTCTCTAAACCGACAGACTAAAATTTAATAAATGTGTTTTCATGCACAAGGTCCTTTCTGGCAATGCATCTTCCTATCTTTCTTCTCTTTTTTCCAAAATAGGCTGCCAGATCGTCCACAAAATTAAATGTTCCAATTCCAAGAATTGATCTCTTCAAAACTAGTCTAGCTTATTCCAGTTCAACTTTTTGTGGAATAACTTTCCTGAAGATCTCCGCACTTCAGCATCTAAATTTACATCATTTAGAACCCGTCTCCTAAAACACATAAAAAATTAAATACACATTAATTGTTAATGTTGTTGATTGATATTAACAACATTAATTTGATTTCAATAGTTTTTATCTAATGATGACTTTGTTTATTTGTTATTGTTCTATGATGTGAATGTTATAACCTTGAGTTGTATTTAATGGTTATTGTTAAAGCCCCAAGGGCAAGATGTAAGATAGCGCATCCAGCGTTACCTTTGCAAAATAAAATTGTTATCTTATCTTATCTTATTATATCTCTCTTTCTCTCTTTCCCTCTCTCTTAAGCACATAAATGAATTGATTAATTTCTCTTTTCGTTCCTCGTCGCTTCCTTTTCCTATCTATGTTCAATGTAAATCATTTTGTTGATTAATTGATACGTTTTGTTGATTACTTGATACATTTTGTTGATTAATTGATACATTTGGTTGATTAATTGATACATTTTGTTGATTAATGATACATTTTGTTGATTAATTGATACATTTTGTTGATTAATTGATACATTTTGTTGATTAATTGATTCATTTAGTTGATTAATTTATTTATTTTGTTAAATTCAACATGTTCTTGCTGTAAGTGAGCCCTGTCACTTCCTATAAAACCAAGAAGTTCAAAATCAGCACTTTGAAAGTGTTCATTCTTGAGGTTGTGAAATGATGACTTCGGCTTTATACTGAAATTTATACTGAAAGATTTATCATGGAAATATAAAGACTGGAACTAGTTTAATATATTGATGATGATGATGATGATGATGATGATGATGATGATGATGATGATGATGATGATGATGACGATGATGATGATGATGATGATGATGAGGAGGAGGAGGAGGAGGAAAAGCAGACGAAGAAGATAACGATTTTATACAGCACGATTCCCCAATAAAACTGAGCTCAGATTCATGTTAATTAAGTAGAGAGAGAGAGGGAGAGAGAGAGAGAGAGAGAGAGAGAGAGAGAGAGAGAGAGAGGGGGGGGAAGAAGAGAAGTGAAAAATTTTTATTTTCCGAAGGTAAAAGAGTAAGTGCTGTTTGTGTTTTTTACACCTTGTTTTGGGGCTTGTAAGAATAATTATTGAATACAACTAATTAATTTTATAACAAGAGAGACAGACAGACAGACAGACAAACAGACAGACAGACAGACAGAGAGAAAGAATATTACTTCTTCAGTTCCAGAGCGATTGTGTTCATCATGCACGCTCATAACCACTTTGCACGTGCTGTCACGTGACCGTCATACACGCACGTGCGGGACTTGTGCTGAGGTTGAAGAGGGTCAATAAATTGGCCAGTGACGAAATGGTCCTCCTGTCTACGGCTTGATCAAATTACTTTTTGCCTCGTTCCGTGTCTGCGCCTTGGACCAAACGGCAGGGTAGTGGAAGGGAAAAATGAGGGTGGTGGGATGTGTAGGGAGGGGGATGGGGGTTGTGTGTGTGTGGGGGGGGGGGTGTGCGTGTGAGTGCGTGTGTGCGTGTGTGAATCATTTTCAGAAATTTCGGACATTATCGGACAATAAAGGATAGATAGGATAGGAAAGTTGTATTGTATTGTATTATTGTTGTATTGTATTGTATTGTTGTAGTATTGTATTGCTGTAGTATTGTATTGTTATTGTATTGTTGTTGTATTGTATTGTAATATTGCATTGTATTATATTGTTGTAGTATTGTATTGTATGATTGTATTGCATTGTATTGTATTGTTGTAGTATTGTATTGTACTGCATTGTATTGTAGTATTGTATTGTTGAAGTATTGTATTGCTTTGTATTGTATTGCTGTAGTATTGTATTGCATTGTATTGTATTGTTGTAGTATTGTATTGCATTGTATTGTATTGTGGTAGTATTGTATTGTATTGTGGTAGTATTGTATTGCATTGTATTATTGTATTGTATTGCACGGTATTGTACTGTATTGAATTGTTGTTGTATTGTATTGTATTAATGTATTGTATTGCATTATATTGTATTATTGTATTGTATTGTATTGTTGTAGTATTGTAGTGCATTGTATTGTATTATTGTATTGCATTGCATTGTTGTATATGTAGTATTGTATTGTATTGCATTGTATTGTAGTATTGTATTGTAGTATTTTATTGTATTGCATTGTATTGTAGTGCATTGTATTGTATTGTTGTAGTGTTGTATTGCATTGTATTGTAGTATTGTATTGCATTGTATTATTGTATTGCATTGCATTACATTGTATTATTGCATTACGTTGTATTTGCATTGTATTGCATTGCATTACATTGTATTGTATTGTATTGTATTGTATTGTATTGTATTGTATTAATAGGTAAAGGTGTCTCCGTAACTTTGCTGTCGTTGGACTCGTGTGGGACTTCCCTTTTATCTAGTCCAGCTTAATAAGGGCAGTGACTGTCTCCTCTCTCTCGCTGCTTGACCTTCACTGGGTGATAAACATATCCAGGGACCCATGCACAGCTGGAGTGGACTGAACGAGGGGGGGAGGGGGTGTGGAGCGCCTGTTTCAATCTTGTTGGTTGATTTGGTGGCGGGTTGCCTTCAAAGCATGGTATGGCCACGCAGCCACTCCTCCCGACGTTGCTTATGTGGCGGAATGGGTGGCGAATGGTCACGCTTGGGAGAGATTGTCTGCCTTGAGGCTGCCCTTTGGTGGGTTAGTCTGGTCTTGGGTGGCTCCTGCTGTGCAGAATGTTTTAGTGTGGACTTGGATTATGTATGACAAGGCGACACGACATATGTTCTCCATGTCTGGCATTCGTCGTCTGCCTTTGGGGTGAGCGGTACTACATTGTAGGCGGGCATTCTATGCAGGTTTATGGCAATGACCTGCAGAGAGTGTGGTGGCACTAGCTTATTATATTAACAAATGTACTTACATTTGAATGGTCTTTCAACAAAGTTCAGCCTAAGCAAAAGTTATCCATTTTTTTTTTAATAGTGGAACCTTACACGGGCTTGTTGTAGATCTGCTATAAGGGTCCATGTTTCGCAAGCGAATAGGAAGATGCAGATGACAATGGAGCGCAGCAGCCTTATCTTGGAATGTAGACTGATGGTCCTGTCTTTCCAAATGGGCTTCAACCTTTGTCAAAGCAGCAATTGTTTGTGCGATCCTGGAGAGGACTTCCTGTCGGGCCCCATTGTCTGATACAATGGCTCCTAAATATTTGAAGCTATGCACCTTGTTGAGGGATTGGCCTTGGACTTTGATGTCCGTGTTGATGCCATTGGTGTTGTTACAGCATTTTGGTCTTCTCTACACGTATTTCCATTCCATAAAACTTTTATGGTAGTCTTTTAATTGTATGAAGGGCATTGTTTTTAATGTTTATGCTGTATTGCTACTTTTTAAAACCTTGGTATTACTTTAAAGGACTTGTTTAAATGATGACATTTTTATACCAGGGATTGTCTCATGATATTGTTGTTTGTAATTATGTTTATGCTTGTTATTATGTATTTGGTGTTTGATTGTCTATGCGCATTTTGTATTTTGTGCACATCTGTATGTTGTTTTTTAATGTAGTAGGCGTGATATTATCATTTTGGTTCTGTTTGGTTTTGGTGACTGCTATTGCTATTGTATGTTAGTAAAAATAATAATAATAATAATAATAATAATAATAATAATAATAATAATAATAATAATAATAATAATAATAATAATAATAATAATAACTAGCATTTATAAAGCGCCTACCCTAAGGATCTAAGCGCTATACACGCACACTTTCTTACGCAAACACATATACACACTATACATATACTATAATTATAAGACAAGTTACTCTTTCACGCGTACATACTACTGCTGTGTAAATCAATATGACAAAAACATACTAAATTACTACTTAACCCCCCACTCCTCCAAACCCCTTTTACAACTACAGATACTGCTGAAAGACTTTTGATAAAAGATACGTTTTGAGGTTGGATTTGAACGATTCACAGGAGGTAGAATGTCTAACATGAAAGGGGAGAGAATTCCATAGGTGAGGGCCGTGGACAGCAAAAGAGCGGAAACCATGCGATTTTCTTTTGTAACGGCCCTGACGGAGAAGACGACAGTCAGTGGATGAGCGAAGGGAACGAGATGGAGTGTAAAGAGAGACAAGGTCAGATAGATAAGAAGGAGCAGAACCGATGACAATATTGTATCAGATACAGGCAGTTTTATACTTAACACGTTCCGCGACAGGAAGCCAGTGTAGCCTAACAAGGTGTGTATTGTTATTGCTATGTTAATAGTATGTGTGTATTGTTATTGCTATGTTATATGTATGTGTGTATTGTTATTGCTATGTTAATAGTATGTGTGTATTGTTATTGCTATGTTAATAATATGTGTGTATTGTTATTGCTATGTTAATAGTATGTGTGTATTGTTATTGCTATGTTAGTAGTATGTGTGTATTGTTATTGCTATGTTATATGTATGTGTGTATTGTTATTGCTATGTTAGTAGTATGTGTGTATTGTTATTGCTATGTTAGTAGTATGTGTGTATTGTTATTGCTATGTTAGTAGTATGTGTGTATTGTTATTGCTATGTTAGTAGTATGTGTGTATTGTTATTGCTGTTTTAGTAGTATGTGTGTATTGCTATTGCTGTTTTAGTAGTATGTGTGTATTGTTATTGCCATTTTATTAGTATGTGTGTATTGTTATTGCTATGTTAGTAGTATGTGTGTATTGTTATTGCCATTTTATTAGTATGTGTGTATTGTTATTGCCATTTTATTAGTATGTGTGTATTGTTATTGCTATGTTAGTAGTATGTGTGTATTGTTATTGCTATGTTAGTAGTATGTGTGTATTGTTATTGCCATTTTATTAGTATGTGTGTATTGTTATTGCTATGTTAGTAGTATGTGTGTATTGTTATTGCTATGTTAGTAGTATGTGTGTATTGTTATTGCTGTTTTAGTAGTATGTGTGTATTGTTATTGCCATTTTATTAGTATGTGTGTATTGTTATTGCTATGTTAGTAGTATGTGTGTATTGTTATTGCCATTTTATTAGTATGTGTGTATTGTTATTGCCATTTTATTAGTATGTGTGTATTGTTATTGCTATGTTAGTAGTATGTGTGTATTGTTATTGCTATTTTAGTAGTATGTGTGTATTGTTATTGCTGTTTTAGTAGTATGTGTGTATTGTTATTGCCATTTTATTAGTATGTGTGTATTGTTATTGCTATGTTAGTAGTATGTGTGTATTGTTATTGCTATGTTAGTAGTATGTGTGTATTGTTATTGCTATGTTAGTAGTATGTGTGTATTGTTATTGCTATGTTAGTAGTATGTGTGTATTGTTATTGCTATGTTAGTAGTATGTGTGTATTGTTATTGCTATGTTAGTAGTATGTGTGTATTGTTATTGCTATGTTAGTAGTATGTGTGTATTGTTATTGCCATTTTATTAGTATGTGTGTATTGTTATTGCCATTTTATTAGTATGTGTGTATTGTTATTGCTATGTTAGTAGTATGTGTGTATTGTTATTGCTATGTTAGTAGTATGTGTGTATTGTTATTGCTATGTTAGTAGTATGTGTGTATTGTTATTGCTGTTTTAGTAGTATGTGTGTATTGTTATTGCCATTTTATTAGTATGTGTGTATTGTTATTGCTATGTTAGTAGTATGTGTGTATTGTTATTGCCATTTTATTAGTATGTGTGTATTGTTATTGCCATTTTATTAGTATGTGTGTATTGTTATTGCTGTTTTAGTAGTATCTGTGTATTGTTATTGCTATGTTATTAGTATGTGTGTATTGTTATTGCTATGTTAGTAGACTAGTATGTGTGTATTGTTATTGCTATGTTAGTAGTATGTGTGTATTGTTATTGCCATTTTATTAGTATGTGTGTATTGTTATTGCTATGTTAGTAGTATGTGTGTATTGTTATTGCTATGTTAGTAGTATGTGTGTATTGTTATTGCTGTTTTAGTAGTATGTGTGTATTGTTATTGCCATTTTATTAGTATGTGTGTATTGTTATTGCTATGTTAGTAGTATGTGTGTATTGTTATTGCTGTTTTAGTAGTATGTGTGTATTGTTATTGCTGTTTTAGTAGTATGTGTGTATTGTTATTGCTGTTTTAGTAGTATGTGTGTATTGTTATTGCTGTTTTAGTAGTATGTGTGTATTGTTATTGCTATGTTAGTAGTATGTGTGTATTGTTATTGCTATGTTAGTAGTATGTGTGTATTGTTATTGCTGTTTTAGTAGTATGTGTGTATTGTTATTGCTGTTTTAGTAGTATGTGTGTATTGTTATTGCTATGTTAGTAGTATGTGTGTATTGTTATTGCTGTTTTAGTAGTATGTGTGTATTGTTATTGCTATGTTAGTAGTATGTGTGTATTGTTATTGCTATGTTAGTAGTATGTGTGTATTGTTTTTGCTATTTTAGTAGTATGTGTGTATTGTTATTGCTATGTTAGTAGTATGTGTGTATTGTTATTGCTATGTTAGTAGTATGTGTGTATTGTTATTGCCATTTTATTAGTATGTGTGTATTGTTATTGCTATGTTAGTAGTATGTGTGTATTGTTATTGCCATTTTATTAGTATGTGTGTATTGTTATTGCCATTTTATTAGTATGTGTGTATTGTTATTGCTGTTTTAGTAGTATGTGTGTATTGTTATTGCTATGTTAGTAGTATGTGTGTATTGTTATTGCTGTTTTAGTAGTATGTGTGTATTGTTATTGCCATTTTATTAGTATGTGTGTATTGTTATTGCTATGTTAGTAGTATGTGTGTATTGTTATTGCCATTTTATTAGTATGTGTGTATTGTTATTGCCATTTTATTAGTATGTGTGTATTGTTATTGCTATGTTAGTAGTATGTGTGTATTGTTATTGCTATGTTAGTAGTATGTGTGTATTGTTATTGCTATGTTAGTAGTATGTGTGTATTGTTATTGCTATGTTAGTAGTATGTGTGTATTGTTATTGCCATTTTATTCGTATGTGTGTATTGTTATTGCTATGTTAGTAGTATGTGTGTATTGTTATTGCTATGTTAGTAGTATGTGTGTATTGTTATTGCTGTTTTAGTAGTATGTGTGTATTGTTATTGCCATTTTATTAGTATGTGTGTATTGTTATTGCTATGTTAGTAGTATGTGTGTATTGTTATTGCTATGTTAGTAGTATGTGTGTATTGTTATTGCTATGTTAGTAGTATGTGTGTATTGTTATTGCTATGTTAGTAGTATGTGTGTATTGTTATTGCTATGTTAGTAGTATGTGTGTATTGTTATTGCTATTTTAGTAGTATGTGTGTATTGTTATTGCTATGTTAGTAGTATGTGTGTATTGTTATTGCTATGTTAGTAGTATGTGTGTATTGTTATTGCTATGTTAGTAGTATGTGTGTATTGTTATTGCCATTTTATTAGTATGTGTGTATTGTTATAGCTATGTTATATGTATGTGTGTATTGTTATTGCTATGTTAGTAGTATGTGTGTATTGTTATTGCCATTTTATTAGTATGTGTGTATTGTTATAGCTATGTTATATGTATGTGTGTATTGTTATTGCTATGTTAATAGTATGTGTGTATTGTTATTGCTATGTTAGTAGTATGTGTGTATTGTTATTGCTATGTTAGTAGTATGTGTGTATTGTTATAGCTATGTTAGTAGTATGTGTGTATTGTTATTGCTATGTTAGTAGTATGTGTGTATTGTTATTGCTATGTTAGTAGTATGTGTGTATTGTTATTGCTATGTTAGTAGTATGTGTGTATTGTTATTGCTATGTTAGTAGTATGTGTGTATTGTTATTGCTATGTTATATGTATGTGTGTATTGTTATTGCTATGTTAGTAGTATGTGTGTATTGTTATTGCTATGTTAGTAGTATGTGTGTATTGTTATTGCTATGTTATATGTATGTGTGTATTGTTATTGCTATGTTAGTAGTATGTGTGTATTGTTATTGCTATGTTAGTAGTATGTGTGTATTGTTATTGCTATGTTAGTAGTATGTGTGTATTGTTATTGCTATGTTAGTAGTATGTGTGTATTGTTATTGCTATGTTAGTAGTATGTGTGTATTGTTATTGCTATGTTAGTAGTATGTGTGTATTGTTATTGCTATGTTAGTAGTATGTGTGTATTGTTATTGCTATGTTAGTAGTATGTGTGTATTGTTATTGCTATTTTAGTAGTATGTGTGTATTGTTATTGCTATGTTAGTAGTATGTGTGTATTGTTATTGCTATTTTAGTAGTATGTGTGTATTGTTATTGCCATTTTATTAGTATGTGTGTATTGTTATTGCTATGTTAGTAGTATGTGTGTATTGTTATTGCTATGTTAGTAGTATGTGTGTATTGTTATTGCTATGTTAGTAGTATGTGTGTATTGTTATTGCTATGTTAGTAGTATGTGTGTATTGTTATTGCTATGTTAGTAGTATGTGTGTATTGTTATTGCTATGTTAGTAGTATGTGTGTATTGTTATTGCTATGTTAGTAGTATGTGTGTATTGTTATTGCTATGTTAGTAGTATGTGTGTATTGTTATTGCTATGTTATATGTATGTGTGTATTGTTATTGCTATGTTATATGTATGTGTGTATTGTTATTGCTATGTTAGTAGTATGTGTGTATTGTTATTGCTATGTTAGTAGTATGTGTGTATTGTTATTGCTATGTTAGTAGTATGTGTGTATTGTTATTGCCATTTTATTAGTATGTGTGTATTGTTATTGCTATGTTAGTAGTATGTGTGTATTGTTATTGCTATGTTAGTAGTATGTGTGTATTGTTATTGCTATGTTAGTAGTGTGTGTGTATTGTTATTGCTATGTTAGTAGTATGTGTGTATTGTTATTGCTATGTTAGTAGTATGTGTGTATTGTTATTGCTATGTTAGTAGTATGTGTGTATTGTTATTGCTATGTTAGTAGTATGTGTGTATTGTTATTGCCATTTTATTAGTATGTGTGTATTGTTATTGCTATGTTAGTAGTATGTGTGTATTGTTATTGCTATGTTAGTAGTATGTGTGTATTGTTATTGCTATGTTAGTAGTATGTGTGTATTGTTATTGCCATTTTATTAGTATGTGTGTATTGTTATTGCTATGTTAGTAGTATGTGTGTATTGTTATTGCTATGTTAGTAGTATGTGTGTATTGTTATTGCCATTTTATTAGTATGTGTGTATTGTTATTGCTATGTTAGTAGTATGTGTGTATTGTTATTGCTATGTTAGTAGTATGTGTGTATTGTTATTGCTATTTTAGTAGTATGTGTGTATTGTTATTGCTATGTTAGTAGTATGTGTGTATTGTTATTGCTATGTTAGTAGACTAGTATGTGTGTATTGTTATTGCTATTTTAGTAGTATGTGTGTATTGTTATTGCTATGTTAGTAGTATGTGTGTATTGTTATTGCTATGTTAGTAGTATGTGTGTATTGTCATTGCTATGTTAGTAGTATGTGTGTATTGTTATTGCTATTTTAGTAGTATGTGTGTATTGTTATTGCTATGTTAGTAGTATGTGTGTATTGTTATTGCTATGTTAGTAGACTAGTATGTGTGTATTGTTATTGCTATTTTAGTAGTATGTGTGTATTGTTATTGCTATGTTAGTAGTATGTGTGTATTGTTATTGCTATGTTAGTAGTATGTGTGTATTGTCATTGCTATGTTAGTAGTATGTGTGTATTGTTATTGCTATTTTAGTAGTATGTGTGTATTGTTATTGCTATGTTAGTAGTATGTGTGTATTGTTATTGCTATGTTAGTAGACTAGTATGTGTGTATTGTTATTGCTATTTTAGTAGTATGTGTGTATTGTTATTGCTATGTTAGTAGTATGTGTGTATTGTTATTGCTATGTTAGTAGTATGTGTGTATTGTTATTGCTATGTTAGTAGTATGTGTGTATTGTTATTGCTATTTTAGTAGTATGTGTGTATTGTTATTGCTATGTTAGTAGTATGTGTGTATTGTTATTGCTATGTTAGTAGTATGTGTGTATTGTCATTGCTATGTTAGTAGTATGTGTGTATTGTTATTGCTATTTTAGTAGTATGTGTGTATTGTTATTGCTATGTTAGTAGTATGTGTGTATTGTTATTGCTATGTTAGTAGACTAGTATGTGTGTATTGTTATTGCTATTTTAGTAGTATGTGTGTATTGTTATTGCTATGTTAGTAGTATGTGTGTATTGTTATTGCTATGTTAGTAGTATGTGTGTATTGTTATTGCTATGTTAGTAGTATGTGTGTATTGTTATTGCTATTTTAGTAGTATGTGTGTATTGTTATTGCTATGTTAGTAGTATGTGTGTATTGTTATTGCTATGTTAGTAGTATGTGTGTATTGTTATTGCTATGTTAGTAGTATGTGTGTATTGTTATTGCCATTTTATTAGTATGTGTGTATTGTTATTGCTATGTTAGTAGTATGTGTGTATTGTTATTGCTATGTTAGTAGTATGTGTGTATTGTTATTGCTATGTTAGTAGTATGTGTGTATTGTTATTGCTATGTTAGTAGTATGTGTGTATTGTTATTGCTATGTTAGTAGTATGTGTGTATTGTTATTGCTATGTTAGTAGACTAGTATGTGTGTATTGTTATTGCTATTTTAGTAGTATGTGTGTATTGTTATTGCTATGTTAGTAGTATGTGTGTATTGTTATTGCTATGTTAGTAGTATGTGTGTATTGTTATTGCTATTTTAGTAGTATGTGTGTATTGTTATTGCTATGTTAGTAGTATGTGTGTATTGTTATTGCTATTTTAGTAGTATGTGTGTATTGTTATTGCTATGTTAGTAGTATGTGTGTATTGTTATTGCTATGTTAGTAGACTAGTATGTGTGTATTGTTATTGCTATTTTAGTAGTATGTGTGTATTGTTATTGCTATTTTAGTAGTATGTGTGTATTGTTATTGCTATGTTAGTAGTATGTGTGTATTGTTATTGCTATGTTAGTAGTATGTGTGTATTGTTATTGCTATGTTAGTAGTATGTGTGTATTGTTATTGCTATGTTAGTAGACTAGTATGTGTGTATTGTTATTGCTATTTTAGTAGTATGTGTGTATTGTTATTGCTATTTTAGTAGTATGTGTGTATTGTTATTGCTATGTTAGTAGTATGTGTGTATTGTTATTGCTATGTTAGTAGTATGTGTGTATTGTTATTGCTATGTTAGTAGTATGTGTGTATTGTTATTGCTATGTTAGTAGTATGTGTGTATTGTTATTGCTATGTTAGTAGTATGTGTGTATTGTTATTGCTATTTTAGTAGTATGTGTGTATTGTTATTGCTATGTTAGTAGTATGTGTGTATTGTTATTGCTATTTTAGTAGTATGTGTGTATTGTTATTGCTATGTTAGTAGTATGTGTGTATTGTTATTGCTATGTTAGTAGACTAGTATGTGTGTATTGTTATTGCTATTTTAGTAGTATGTGTGTATTGTTATTGCTATTTTAGTAGTATGTGTGTATTGTTATTGCTATGTTAGTAGACTAGTATGTGTGTATTGTTATTGCTATGTTAGTAGTATGTGTGTATTGTTATTGCTATGTTATATGTATGTGTGTATTGTTATTGCTATGTTAGTAGTATGTGTGTATTGTTATTGCTATGTTAGTAGTATGTGTGTATTGTTATTGCTATGTTAGTAGTATGTGTGTATTGTTATTGCTATGTTAGTAGTATGTGTGTATTGTTATTGCTATGTTAGTAGTATGTGTGTATTGTTATTGCTATGTTAGTAGTATGTGTGTATTGTTATTGCTATGTTAGTAGTATGTGTGTATTGTTATTGCTATGTTAGTAGTATGTGTGTATTGTTATTGCTATTTAGTAGTATGTGTGTATTGTTATTGCTATGTTAGTAGTATGTGTGTATTGTTATTGCTATGTTAGTAGACTAGTATGTGTGTATTGTTATTGCTATTTTTAGTAGTATGTGTGTATTGTTATTGCTATTTTAGTAGTATGTGTGTATTGTTATTGCTATGTTAGTAGACTAGTATGTGTGTATTGTTATTGCTATGTTAGTAGTATGTGTGTATTGTTATTGCTATGTTATATGTATGTGTGTATTGTTATTGCTATGTTAGTAGTATGTGTGTATTGTTATTGCTATGTTAGTAGTATGTGTGTATTGTTATTGCTATGTTAGTAGTATGTGTGTATTGTTATTGCTATGTTAGTAGTATGTGTGTATTGTTATTGCTATGTTAGTAGTATGTGTGTATTGTTATTGCTATGTTAGTAGTATGTGTGTATTGTTATTGCTATGTTATATGTATGTGTGTATTGTTATTGCTATGTTAGTAGTATGTGTGTATTGTTATTGCTATGTTAGTAGTATGTGTGTATTGTTATTGCTATGTTAGTAGTATGTGTGTATTGTTATTGCTATTTTAGTAGTATGTGTGTATTGTTATTGCTATGTTAGTAGTATGTGTGTATTGTTATTGCTATTTTAGTAGTATGTGTGTATTGTTATTGCCATTTTATTAGTATGTGTGTATTGTTATTGCTATGTTAGTAGTATGTGTGTATTGTTATTGCTATGTTAGTAGTATGTGTGTATTGTTATTGCTATGTTAGTAGTATGTGTGTATTGTTATTGCTATGTTAGTAGTATGTGTGTATTGTTATTGCTATGTTAGTAGTATGTGTGTATTGTTATTGCTATGTTAGTAGTATGTGTGTATTGTTATTGCTATGTTAGTAGTATGTGTGTATTGTTATTGCTATGTTAGTAGTATGTGTGTATTGTTATTGCTATGTTATATGTATGTGTGTATTGTTATTGCTATGTTATATGTATGTGTGTATTGTTATTGCTATGTTAGTAGTATGTGTGTATTGTTATTGCTATGTTAGTAGTATGTGTGTATTGTTATTGCTATGTTAGTAGTATGTGTGTATTGTTATTGCTATGTTAGTAGTATGTGTGTATTGTTATTGCCATTTTATTAGTATGTGTGTATTGTTATTGCTATGTTAGTAGTATGTGTGTATTGTTATTGCTATTTTAGTAGTATGTGTGTATTGTTATTGCTATGTTAGTAGTATGTGTGTATTGTTATTGCTATGTTAGTAGTATGTGTGTATTGTTATTGCTATGTTAGTAGTATGTGTGTATTGTTATTGCTATGTTAGTAGTATGTGTGTATTGTTATTGCTATGTTAGTAGTATGTGTGTATTGTTATTGCCATTTTATTAGTATGTGTGTATTGTTATTGCTATGTTATATGTATGTGTGTATTGTTATTGCTATGTTAGTAGTATGTGTGTATTGTTATTGCTATGTTAGTAGTATGTGTGTATTGTTATTGCTATGTTAGTAGTATGTGTGTATTGTTATTGCTATGTTTAGTAGTATGTGTGTATTGTTATTGCTATGTTAGTAGTATGTGTGTATTGTTATTGCCATTTTATTAGTATGTGTGTATTGTTATTGCTATGTTAGTAGTATGTGTGTATTGTTATTGCTATTTTAGTAGTATGTGTGTATTGTTATTGCTATGTTAGTAGTATGTGTGTATTGTTATTGCCATTTTATTAGTATGTGTGTATTGTTATTGCTATGTTAGTAGTATGTGTGTATTGTTATTGCTATGTTAGTAGTATGTGTGTATTGTTATTGCCATTTTATTAGTATGTGTGTATTGTTATTGCTATGTTAGTAGTATGTGTGTATTGTTATTGCTATTTTAGTAGTATGTGTGTATTGTTATTGCCATTTTATTAGTATGTGTGTATTGTTATTGCTATGTTAGTAGTATGTGTGTATTGTTATTGCTATTTAGTAGTATGTGTGTATTGTTATTGCTATGTTAGTAGTATGTGTGTATTGTTATTGCTATGTTAGTAGTAGTATGTGTGTATTGTTATTGCTATTTTAGTAGTATGTGTGTATTGTTATTGCTATGTTAGTAGTATGTGTGTATTGTTATTGCTATGTTAGTAGTATGTGTGTATTGTCATTGCTATGTTAGTAGTATGTGTGTATTGTTATTGCTATTTTAGTAGTATGTGTGTATTGTTATTGCTATGTTAGTAGTATGTGTGTATTGTTATTGCTATGTTAGTAGACTAGTATGTGTGTATTGTTATTGCTATTTTAGTAGTATGTGTGTATTGTTATTGCTATGTTAGTAGTATGTGTGTATTGTTATTGCTATGTTAGTAGTATGTGTGTATTGTCATTGCTATGTTAGTAGTATGTGTGTATTGTTATTGCTATTTTAGTAGTATGTGTGTATTGTTATTGCTATGTTAGTAGTATGTGTGTATTGTTATTGCTATGTTAGTAGACTAGTATGTGTGTATTGTTATTGCTATTTTAGTAGTATGTGTGTATTGTTATTGCTATGTTAGTAGTATGTGTGTATTGTTATTGCTATGTTAGTAGTATGTGTGTATTGTTATTGCTATGTTAGTAGTATGTGTGTATTGTTATTGCTATTTTAGTAGTATGTGTGTATTGTTATTGCTATGTTAGTAGTATGTGTGTATTGTTATTGCTATGTTAGTAGTATGTGTGTATTGTCATTGCTATGTTAGTAGTATGTGTGTATTGTTATTGCTATTTTAGTAGTATGTGTGTATTGTTATTGCTATGTTAGTAGTATGTGTGTATTGTTATTGCTATGTTAGTAGACTAGTATGTGTGTATTGTTATTGCTATTTTAGTAGTATGTGTGTATTGTTATTGCTATGTTAGTAGTATGTGTGTATTGTTATTGCTATGTTAGTAGTATGTGTGTATTGTTATTGCTATGTTAGTAGTATGTGTGTATTGTTATTGTGTATTGCTATTTTAGTAGTATGTGTGTATTGTTATTGCTATGTTAGTAGTATGTGTGTATTGTTATTGCTATGTTAGTAGTATGTGTGTATTGTTATTGCTATGTTAGTAGTATGTGTGTATTGTTATTGCCATTTTATTAGTATGTGTGTATTGTTATTGCTATGTTAGTAGTATGTGTGTATTGTTATTGCTATGTTAGTAGTATGTGTGTATTGTTATTGCTATGTTAGTAGACTAGTATGTGTGTATTGTTATTGCTATGTTAGTAGTATGTGTGTATTGTTATTGCTATGTTAGTAGTATGTGTGTATTGTTATTGCTATGTTAGTAGTATGTGTGTATTGTTATTGCTATGTTAGTAGTATGTGTGTATTGTTATTGCTATGTTAGTAGTATGTGTGTATTGTTATTGCTATGTTAGTAGACTAGTATGTGTGTATTGTTATTGCTATTTTAGTAGTATGTGTGTATTGTTATTGCTATTTTAGTAGTATGTGTGTATTGTTATTGCTATGTTAGTAGTATGTGTGTATTGTTATTGCTATGTTAGTAGTATGTGTGTATTGTTATTGCTGTTTTAGTAGTATGTGTGTATTGTTATTGCTATGTTAGTAGTATGTGTGTATTGTTATTGCTATGTTAGTAGTATGTGTGTATTGTTATTGCTGTTTTAGTAGTATGTGTGTATTGTTATTGCTATGTTAGTAGTATGTGTGTATTGTTATTGCTATGTTAGTAGACTAGTATGTGTGTATTGTTATTGCTATTTTAGTAGTATGTGTGTATTGTTATTGCTATTTTAGTAGTATGTGTGTATTGTTATTGCTATGTTAGTAGTATGTGTGTATTGTTATTGCTATGTTAGTAGACTAGTATGTGTGTATTGTTATTGCTATTTTAGTAGTATGTGTGTATTGTTATTGCTATTTTAGTAGTATGTGTGTATTGTTATTGCTATGTTAGTAGACTAGTATGTGTGTATTGTTATTGCTATGTTAGTAGTATGTGTGTATTGTTATTGCTATGTTATATGTATGTGTGTATTGTTATTGCTATGTTAGTAGTATGTGTGTATTGTTATTGCTATTTTAGTAGTATGTGTGTATTGTTATTGCTATTTTAGTAGTATGTGTGTATTGTTATTGCTATGTTAGTAGACTAGTATGTGTGTATTGTTATTGCTATGTTAGTAGTATGTGTGTATTGTTATTGCTGTTTTAGTAGTATGTGTCTATTGTTATTTTAGAGTTTTAATCAAATGTTTTACCCCTTGGGGTCATGAGCAATCTTGCCACTGTAGATTGTTCAAACCTATAAAGGGAACAGTGAAAGCCACAGTTGAAAACCTGTCTTTCCTTTATAGGCAAGACAGATTCACTGCGGCAACAGTACCCCCGTTGGAGTGCCGGGGGTTTTCAGTATAAATAGTATCCCCACTTTATGGAAATTTAGTGCTTTAAATTCCCACTGTCGCTGTCTTCCTCATTTACTCTTTCCTACTCCTGCTCTGTCCTTCACTCTGCTATACTATCTTCTTCTTCGCTAGATCAATGACCTACATTTTTTCTTGAAAACTCTTCCTGGAGAAGACTCCTTGTTTGTGTATGAGGTCTTTTTGGATCAGCTTGGGAGTGTTGGACGCTTTCTGCCGGGTGGTCACTAGGGCTTCCTATGATTGTACTATTTAGCACTATAGGCATTTTATATGTATGTGTTCTGTTGATGATTTATAATGATGTTTGTATTCTATTTTGTTTTTGTAACCGGGGGTTCGCGTAGTTGAGGTCAACCCTCAGCCGTCCCCCGCGTGGGATGTCTTTATTGTAAAGTGACTGGCCGGTGGAGGGCATTCAATTTTCCCACTAGGGTTGTTTCAGCAGATCTTTTATGCGGATCGGGGGTTGTCCGGTCCTGATTTGGCTCGGAAGAGTCCGCTGGACCTAAAGCAACAATAAATCAATCAATCAATCAATCAAATGTTTACAATGGTTTTACTGTGAACAGTAGTGTGCCCTATCATAGATCAGGAAACTGCGCTATATAAACCAGCTTTATTATTTTATTATTATTATTATTTTATTATTATTATTTTATTATTTATTATTATTATATATTTTATTATTATTATTATTATTATTTATTTTATTATTATTATTTATTATTATTATTATTATTTTATTATTATTATTATTATTATTATTATTTTATTATTATTATTATTATTATTATTATTTATTATTATTATTATTATTATTATTATTATTATTATTTTATTATTATTTTATTATTATTTTTATTATTTTATTATTATTATTATTTTATTATTATTATTATTATTATTATTATTAATATTAGTATTATTATTATTATTATTATTATTATTATTATTATTATTATTATTATTATTATTATTATCTTTTACAATACAATACAATACAACTGTCTTCATCTCCAAATGAGAAACTACAGTGTGGCAGCTTTGGCACATTACAATATTAAAGTAATGTATAAGGTAAATCACAAGTTTTAGGTTTGATAAAAACGAACTTTTTAAAGTGAACATTAAATTTTATCATGTATGAAGCCAGGAGCTGCGAATAAAAAAAATTACTGGCGGACTTGGTAGTGCTCAGCAACCACAGAATCTAATTTTTACAGAGAAAATGAAAATCCTGTTTGTTTAAGTCGGATTTAGAACCAAAAAAAAAAAAAAGAATTTGTTCCTCCCGGACATGGCTTAACCCTGACCAAAAATGGATTTTGCTTGTTACCGCAGCGCATGCGCACGACCAACGGTAGCAGTGGATAATGCACTTCGGTTTCACTAAGTGGCGTACTGCGCATGCCGGAAATGTGACCTCCGTCATATTGACCGCCACAATCGAAACGGGAAGAAAAAAACTGTCGAGATTAGCGCGGAGTGTGACATTTCGGACCATTTTTATCGCTGTTTAAATCAGCCTGTTTGATTTTAGACCTTTTGAGAGTTAAGCGAACTGAATGAGCTGTTAGTGCTATCAAAGTGCTTTTCTCTGTGATTCTCGATTGGAGAAAAGGCGACAAATGGATGCTAATCCATGCTTCCTTCCGCGTTACTCTCACTCTTTGTTTTGTGACAAATAATTGACATCCAGCCGTTTAAAACAAATACAAATATACCATCACTAACGAAATACCTTATTAAAAAAACAAATTCTAGACTGTCTAAATAAATAAATTAATTAATAAACAAATGAAACGTCAAGGAAAAATAGAATTTACGCTCTTCTCTATCTCTCTCTTTCTCTTTTTTCTCTACTTTTTCTGCACTCTTTCTCTCATTCTCTTTTTTCTTTCTCTACACTCTATCTTCACTCTCTTCTCTTTTTATTTCATCTCTCTATTTTTTCTCTTCTCACTCTCTTATCTTTCTTACCCTCTCTCTCTCTCTTTCTCTCTCTCTCTTCTCTTTCTCTCCCTCTCTTTCTCTCTCCCTTATTTCTTCACCTCTCTCTCTCACTCTCTCTTTCTCTATCTCACATCTCTTCTTTTTCTTCTTCTCTCACTCTCTCTCTTTCTCTCACCTTCTCTCTCTTTCTTCTCTCTTTTATTCCCTCTCTTTCTCTCACTCTCTTCTTTCTTTCTCTTTCTCTTCTCTTTTCCTTTATCTCTTTCTTCTTTCTCACTCTTTTTTTTTCTTCTTCACTCTTTCTTCCCCCTTCTTTCTCTCACTCTCTCTCTTTCTCTCCTCTCTCTTTTCTCACTCTCTCTTTTTGTCTCTTTCTCTCACTCTTCTCTTTCTTATTCTCTTTTTTTTACTCTTTCTCTCACTCTCTCTCTTTCTTACCTCTCTTTCTCTCTCTTCTTTCATCTCTCTTTTCTCTCTCACTCTCTCTTTCTCTCTCTTTCACTCTCTCTCTATTTTTTTTCTCTCTCTCTCTCTCACTCTCTCTCTTTATCTCCCCCTCTCTCTCACTCTCTCTCTCTCTTTCTCTCACCCTCTCTCTCTCACTCTCTCTCTTTCTCTACCCCTCTCTTTCTCTCTCACTCTCTCTCTTTCTCTCACCTTCTCTCTCTCTCTTTTTCTCCCCCTCTCTGTCTCTCTCACTCTCTCTCTTTCTCTCACCCTCTCTCTCTCTCACTCTTCTCTCTTTTTCTCTCTTCCTCTCTAAAAAGTGAAAGGAGCTCCCTTTAACCTTCTGTCGTTGGGTGATAGGCGCTTTCAACCTCCATTTTCTCTGGGCAACCTTAGAGAGGGCGGTGCCCATATCAGTCACCTCCCTTTCGATTCTTTACCTTCCCCCGATTCCAAAACAGCGCCAGGTACCCGTTTAACTCCTGAGTAGACTGCGGTGGCGCGTTGTGGGCATGTGATCATTGTTTGTATTGTCGTTTTGGAGGAAGCCTTCTATGGTCACCCATCCGAGTATTGAATGCGGTCGACGTTGTTTTAATACCTTTGTAGCATAGGTCCAAACGACTACACAGCATACTTAGCATACCATACACACAGGCGGCGGAAGCGGGGGGGCAAGGGGGGCACTGGCCCCCTCCAGAAAAATATTGGGGGGGCAAACCTATACATTTGCCCCCCCAATATTCAGCCCCTCAAAAAACATTATTTGGAGGTTCAAACCAATATTTTCCCCCTTTCTCTGGACTGATGCAAGTTAACAATATCTGTGCTGAGACCATTTTCAAAGCACTGAAGGACTGCTTGATCAGACTTGACTTGCCAGTGCAAAACTGTAGGGGCCAGGCCTACGACGGGGCGAGTAATTTTCAGGGTCATGTGTCAGGAGTTGCAAAAAGATTCAAAGATGAGATCCTTGCTGTGACTGAAGAGTTGGCGACAGTTCTTCAAAGAAAACAAACGACTTGTGATGATGCAGTAAACGCTGCTGACATTTGTCTGAGAACACTGGAAAGCATGCGGCATGAAGATTGTTATGAGACATTTTTTGCTGACATCACAACGAAAGCTGCAAATTTGTGTGATGAGCCCTGCGTTCCTACACAGAAGCAGCCTCCACGAAGACTGGACGATTGCTCACAGGGTCACAGCTACTCTTGTCCATCTGCTTACTACAGACAGCGATACAGGCCATTGACGACATCAAAGAACATTTAAAGAGCCGGTTTGATCAAATAGCTCTCGACTTACCAAGGAAAATTTAAGTTCTTCTAAGTGATGGAGCAGCAGGGAAGAGACCAAAAATTCCTCAAGAAATCAAAGATACATATTCTGCTGACAGACTCAAAACTCAGCTAGAATCCTCCAACATGCACTGGGTGACTCCAGGAGGTGGCTAACTCTAGGATCACCATTTTCCAAGCACTAAGGGATGAACTGAAAGCTTCTGACACTGTACGACGGATGCTGAGTGAAGTGGATAAACTTCTCAGACCGTACTTCACCATCCCAACCACAATAGGCAACGGCTGAAAGCAGTTTTTCAGCCCTAAAGCGGGTAAAAACATATTCTGCTGACATCGACTAGGACAGACTCAAAACTCAGCTAGAATCCTCCAACATGCACTGGGTGACTCCAGGAGGCGGCTAACTCTAGGATCACCATTTTCCAAGCACTGGGGATGAACTGAAAGCTTCTGACACTGTGCGACGGATGCTGAGTGAAGTGGATAAACTTCTCAGACCGTACTTCACCATCCCAACCACAATAGGCAACGGCTGAACGCAGTTTTTCAGCCCTAAAGCGGGTAAAAACATACCTTCGGGCAACGATGACGCAGGGGCGTCTAAATAAATGTCTTATAATGCATGTGTTCAAAGACAAAGTAGATCAACTAGACCTAGCGCAAACTGCTTACGAATTTATCAATACAAATGAACGCCGTCAGGCATACTTTGGAAAATTAACGGTGTAATTTCCCATGCCAAATGACATGCATGACTGCTGTTTTTGTTACTGTGATGGATCAACATTGTCAGGTCAGTTTCTCTCCCTTTCTCTCCCCCCCTCTCTCTCTTTCTCTCTCTCTCTCTCTCTCTCTCTCTCTCTCTCTCTCTTATATGCACAGTTGTAGAAATATATGATATATCTTTTTTTTTCTCTCTCACATAGTGTCTATGAAAATAGTTCAAATTATTTGGAGTAAATGTCCAGGGCCGGGAGGGGGGGGGGGTACCTGGGTTCTGAACCCCCCCCCCCCCTCCAAATAAAAAAAATTGAATTTTTTTAATGCAGAGTTTCAATGTTTTTAAAATTGTTTTTAAAACAATGCAATTTTTAGTCACTTTTGGTCCAACGTACAAAGAGTTATTTATAGTCAATTCAACGGAAATCCATTTCAAGGGATCCGTTGAAACGTCCAAAGCGTTTTCCCGTTGAAACGACCAAGTAACCCAACCCCTAAGCCTAAATTAGTAAATGCAGCCATATTTTCTTGTTCTGGCCGCAAGCCTCTTCCAGCACCTTCACCTTGATACTGCCCTAATCCACCAAAAACGACTTTTTAGAAATATTAATTAAGATGTTAAGTTGATAATTATGACAATTCGTTGTAACGAACATCCATTGAAACGACCATCGCTGAATCGTCCAAAAACATCGTTGAAATGGAAACCCTTGACAGTGAAGCTGCAGAAAAGGACAAAAGATGTTGTCGATGCCTACAGGGAAATCAAAGAGGTCAGTAACTGCATGTCTTCTATTAGAAGAGATGTCGACACAGCGTTCGTTGCCTGGTTTGGTGAAGTCAGCAAAATGGCAAATGCTTTGACAACTGGTGTTATTGTTCCTCGTCAAGCATCCCGACAGACTCTCCGTGACAACCAACCTGCGGCCACTCCAGAAGAATATTTCAAGATTTGCATTGCCATTCCTTTCTTGGAACACCTGTCAACCGAATTGGACTCGAGGTTCAAAAATGCTGGCCTAGCAGTTGATGGTCTCTGTCTTGTACCAAGCACTTTAATAGACAACCAGGATGGTTTCATGCAGGTTCCAGAAGAGGTGAAGACACTGGCAATGTTGTGGGAGTCTGAACTACCAGACAACGCTACCCTTGATGCAGAATACCAACGGTGGGTTTGCAAATGGCGAAGTGCTGCTGAGAATGCGACAGCTATCATCCCATCCACGGCATCAGAAGCACTGAAACATTGTGACAGGGATTTTTATCCCAACCTGTTCATCATGCTAAAGAACCTTTGTACCCTGCCTGTCACTACTGCCGAGTGTGAGTGTTCAAACAGTCAGTTGCGCAACCTGAAAAACTACCTGCGCTCTACAATGGGGCACAGAGACTCAATGGACTTGCTTTACTGAAAGTGCACAGGGATGTTGATATTGACTTCAAAGAGGCAGTGAACTGTTTTGCCAGAAGATACAATTCACAAATGGTACTAATGCCTAGGAACCTAGTGCAGCAAGACTGAATTAAATGAAAGCAGGGCGGTGATGTTCATAAACTACAAGGTAAAGCTTTATACCGTTAACGATCAACAAAAAGTAGTGAATAATAATAGTATACAAAACATCTCTGCTGATAAATAAATGTGTGTGTGTGTGTGTTTGTTTTTTTTAAGGGAGGGGCAGAGGATAATTTTTGTACCCCAGAGTTTGTCAGTTCAATTGTTCAAAAAGCTCAAAGTCACAGACCATCACAAATGGCTTTTCAAGGTTCAGATTGCACCAGATTGCACCATTTTGCATCTTTGAAGAAAAAAAATTTCCGGGGGAGCATGCCCCCGGACCCCCCTAGAAGGCTCGGCGCTTCGCGCCTTCGCTGAATCTGTAACCTCCCCCTTTACTTTTTCAAGGTCCGGCCCTGATGTCAGTTAATAAAATGTGTGTGTGCCCCCCCAATCCTGAGCAGCTTCCGCCGCCTATGATACAATACAATACAAAACAATACTATGGAATACAATACAATACATCTTGTCCAGCTGTGTTGATTTGCTGATACAAAACGAACACTGCCGAATGTTGTGAAAACAGTATGGACCAAGTACATTGGTGGTGATGGCGAGTCAAGCTGATTGCTGAACAATTTACGGATCAATCAGCAAATGAAATAGCGTAGTGGTTAGAGTTTGGGACCTCTAACATACATCATCATCGTGGTCAACATCGTCGTCTTCATCGTCATCATTGTTGTCATCATCATCATCATCATTGACGTCGTCGTCGTCATCTTTATAATCATTGTCGCCGTCTTCATCATCATCGTCATCATCGTCGTCGTAGTAGTCGTTCTCATCATCTTTTTTTATCGTCGTCGTCATTTTCGTATTCATCATCGCCGTTATCAATCAGCTGCTACGAGAACCGATCCTCTGATTTGTTGTTGTTACGTCGTCGATGAAATCACACAGTCAAAGCCGCGAGTCTCAGATGCAAAGGTCTAGGGAAAAAAGCAATAATAATAATAATTACAGCAGCAGCAACAACAACAACAGCAGCAGCAACAAGGGACATCATCCTCCTTTTCATTTCCAAAATCTCAGATCAGTGTACAGCTGCAATGTCAACAACGTGTGTACGAGAATGTGAAGAATGGACATTATACGTTGTTCGCATCTTGGCGTGGGAGTGCAATATTGTCCGATCGAGATGTGATAATTTTTTTGTATTCCACGTCTAAGATGCGAATAACATTTATGTATCGATTTCTTTCATTGGGAAAAAAAAAGAGGAATCGGAATTAGACTCGAGGAGAAAGATGTCTGTGAATGACCACTTTACAACTTGATTTTTACTAATGTCATCCAAATGCGCAACCAAATATAGTCCAAATCTCATAAGCTTTCATTCACATTTATTCACGCGAACGTAAAGGCACGCGCGCATCTTCAAACGAGACCATTACCCCTACCCCCCTTTCCTCCCGCCCCCCCCCCCCCCCCGCCCCCCCTCTTCGCCCACCGCTCACACATCCACAGAATAAAGAAAAATGAACATCAGAACGTGAAACACGACAGGTGTCTTGAACCAAACGTGACCAATGAAAAACAATGCCAGTTTCATTTCCTGATTCAGTGGGTCCATTTATTCTTGTGACTCCTCCTTTCTTTGAAATAACTGTTGCTGTAGCATTTGTTGAAATAACTGTTGCAAAGCATGTGTTTTGAAATAACTGTTGCTGTAGCATTTGTTGAAATAACTGTTGCAAAGCATGTGTTTTGAAATAACTGTTGCTGTAGCATTTGTTGAAATAATTGTTGCTGTAGCATGTGTTTTTGTCAAAGGACAGTTCTCGACAACAAATTGTCCTTTGACCAAAACACAGCTGCGATAGAAAAGAAATGCCGACCTCGACTGTACTGCCTTCAGAAACTCCGTTCTTTGAACATCAGCCGACCCATTCTTTCTTCTTTTTATCGCTGTTTTATTGAATCAGTTTTGACTTTTGGTTTTATCTGCTGGTTTGGAGGGCTAAGTGTAAAGAACAAGAGGGTGCTTGACAGATTGGTGAGAGTGTGTGCGAGAGTGACGGGTGAAAGACAAAACAGTTTGAGAGAACTGCATGAATACCGTGTGGTGAGGAAGGCGGGAGTGGTTATGAAAGACACTTCACATGTTTTAGCAAAGTATTATGAAATGTTGCCCTCTGGTCGCAGACTGCGTGTGCCTAAATGTTCTCTTGTAAGAACAAAAAACAGTTTTATTCCAAAATCTATTGAGTTTTTAAATAAGCGCTAAGTAATATTTTTGTATATAAGATCTTGATGTTTGAGATGTCATTTAATACTGGAAATTTACTATAGATGTAGTCTACTGTGTACTTGTTTTATCTACGTATGTATTGTTTTAATGTTTCATACCGATAAGCAATTGTATGTCATAATTTCTCTGTTGAGATAATAAAGTATTCTTGAACTTGAACTTGAACTTGTCAATTAGTGACGGTTTGGGAATAGCCATAGGAGACTGCCATTGGTACATGTGTTAAAAGTAGTTCCTGTATTCTTACCACTTTTGTATTCCGCAGCTTGCTACAAACATCGTCATCGGTGATTGATCAGTTACCATGCGATATCAGTTTTAGCCACACCCTACGTGGCCACAGAAGTTTAACGTCAATTCCCCTCCCCTCCCTCCTCTGCCCCCACTGACCATAGAGCATCCGGGAATAACCACCCCAGAAAAGAGGGGTTAGAGTCCTCATTTAACACTGCACCACCAGAGCAATCATTGTGCTAAGATGGACAGTCAAAAATGGCCACTTTGCTGTTGACCACCACGGTATGTGTGTATGTATTGTCAAAGTGGCTCTATTTCATTTTTTTAGAGCGAGGTGTAGTCTTGTTCTTGTTGCGCGGTTTGTTCATGTGTGTGTGTGTGTGTGTGTGTGTGTGTGTATGCACTTGAGTGCAAGAATGTGTGTATTGGGTTTGTGTTGTGTGACTGTGTGCGTCTGTGTGAGTGTTTGTGTGTGTGTGTGCATGTGTGCATTTGTAGTGTGGCTCTATGTGTGTCTATGTTAATTTGTGTGTATGTGTGTAAGTGTGCTGTGTATCTGTGTGTGTGAGAGAGAGTGTGGGCGTGGGTGATTGTTAATGTGCTTAGGTGAGAGAGAGAGAGAGAGAGCGCGAAGTGTGTGTGTGTTCGTGAGGGTGCGTGCGTGTGATGGTTTGGTTTTACTTCATTGCTATGTAGGTGTGTTGTGTGGCAATGATTTCCAACTTAAAGCGGATAGTGTGTTACTAGGTTGTCGCGGTCTATTGTTGTGGTGTGGTCTACTTACAGCGGATAGTGTGTTACTAGGTTGGTCGCGGTCTATTGTTGTGGTGTTGTCTACTTTAAGCGGATAGTGTGTTACTAGGTAGTTAGCGGTCTATTGTTGTGTTGTTGTCTACTTTAAGCGGATAGTGTGTTACTAGGTAGTTAGCGGTCTATTGTTGTGGTGTTGTCTGACCCAGCCCGGTCCTAACATCACAGCTTGTGCAGATCGGGTCGTCCTGATCTCCGAGTGACCCCAACCAAAGCCAGGCTTCTAGAGTTCCTTCATCATAAAGCACCCACCCACCCACCCTCACCCTACTTCATCCTCCCACCTTTTCCTATCCTCCCACTTCACGTAGAAGGCTTCACAAATCCACTTTACTTCCTCCATCGACTTTATCTGTTTCTGAAAGGGGAGCCTATTTTTCTTTCTTTCTCTCTCTCTCTCTCTCTCTCTCTCTCTCTCTCTCTCTCTCTCTCTCTCTCTCTCTCTCTCTCTCTCTCTCTCTCTCTCTCTCTCTCTCTCTCTCTCATTGTCTTCCTAAATATTTATATTCTAATGTCGATAGGCACTTGAAATATTTATTAAGTAAATTTCGTTTTGGTGTATCAGATTTAGCCACTCTTCATTACAGATACAGACATCACGAAGATAACGATTTAATATGCCGGTTATGCAATTCTGCAGTTGAAAATGACATACACGTTTTACTATGCTGTCCATTTTATGATAATTTAAGGAAGACGTTCATTGCACAGAAATATTGTAGACACTCAAATGCATTCACCTTCTCTTTGTTGATGCCATCCACGAATTCAGAAATTGTAAATAAAAAAAACGTTTGTTTTTTTCTCTACCAAGCATTTAAAGCTAGGGACATTGTTCTGTCCTGAGCACTAGTATGTTGTCTTTTTTGTATTAGATTCAAGATTCAAGATTCTTTATTGTCCAAACACAAGGCATGGATATTTGTTTAGCAGTGCAATAAGGAAGGAGATAACAACATCAAAATTATTACAAACATGGACATACAATATTGATACATTTAATATACTATCAAAAACAACTTCCATACCAAAATACAAATCTATAAACACTAACACACATGCATAAACAGATAACCAGCCACATACCCATGCGTACACATTTAACACACAGATAATTATTCCACGGTATATGTATACACAATTACAACACTCACCCATTCTTCCATGCCTTAGATCCATCCTAGATCATAATAATAATCATCATCATCATCATCATCATCATCATCATCATCATCATCATCATTATAATAATAAGAATAATCATACAAATTAAGCATCATAATATTAATAATAATCATAATCATTAGAATAATTATAAAAATAATAATAATAACAATGAATAATAATAATAATAATAATAATAATAATAATAATAATAATAATAATAATAATAATAATAATAATACAACAGCAGCACCAACAGACAACTAATAATTAATATATGATAATAATGATAATAATAATAACAATACTATTACAACTAATAATAATAACAACTAAAAAAAAACCAAAAAAAAAACCGAAGCTTCATAATAATCTCGGGGAACAAAATTAATAAAAGTAATAATAATAACAAGAACAACAACCAAATTAACTAATTGATAAAATCTCTAGTCAAAATTGAATAAGAAAAGAACACCACATTCTCATATAATTGTTTGCAGCAGATATATTGCACGAAAGCAAATTGCCTCCTTTATTACAAGGGTTAGCATTCTTATCGCTGGAGCGTGTTGTTTGCCAGTCGGATGGCTGTTGGAAGGTATGAATACTTGAAGCGCGTCGTGCGACACTTCATAGAGAGGAAGCGCCCCTTGCTGCGCCGGGAGACACAGGCAGCGACTGCGTCATGCAAGGGATGCGCCTCGTTGTTGCGGATGCGACGCAGCTTTGTGATGGAAGCGCGTTCGTGGACGCCAGCCAGCGACTGCACATCCCTCCCCATCAGCCGGGAGGCCTGGATGGCGATTTTTTCCAGACGATCCGTGTCGCCCTCATTGGCGGAGCTGAAATAGGACAGCTGGTTATAGAGGGCGACACTCTCGATGACTGACTGGTAGAAGAGGAACATGATGGTGTTGTTCACTCTGAACTGCCTCAGCTTCCGGAGGAAGAATAGTCGCTGGCTGGCCTTCTTGCAGATGATGTCGACGTTGGGTGACCAGTCCAGCTTGTCGTCGATGACGGTCCCCAGGTACTTGTAACTATGGACACGTCGCACAGGTTCGCCCTTGATGGTAAGTGGCTCGTGGTCACGTGGTTGTCGGCGGAAGTCGATGATCATTTCCTCTGTTTTAGTGACGTTGAGGTGCAGGAAGTTGCGTTCGCACCAGTCCACCAGCTCGCCGACCGCGCTCCTGTAGCACTGCTCGTCGCCGTCGGGGTTCACCAGCCCAGAGAGGGACGTATCATCGGCGAACTTCACCTGGATGTTGCGGCGTGGGTCAGTGGAGCGGCAGTCGGCGGTGTAGGTAGTGAAGAGAACTGGTGACAACACGCAGCCCTGCGGAGCACCGGTGTTGGTCACCAAGACAGAGGAGAGAGAGCTGCCAACCCTCACCCTTTGCGGACGCTCGGTCATAAAGGACTGGATCCATGTGATGAGGGTGGGGTTGACGTCCATGGTCAGGAGCTTGTCTGTGAGGAGGTGGGGCTGCAGGGTGTTGAAGGCGCTGGAAAAATCTACAAACAAAACCCGCGCGTACGTGCCGAGCTTGTCGAGGTGCTGCTGGAGGTGATGAAGCAGCGTCAGCACGGCGTCTTCTGGCCCCTATCTACCGTCAGAGAGTAAAGCAGCAAAAGCCCACCACAAGCACCAAGGTGTGGACCACAGAGGCAGCGGAGACACTCAACGCTGCTTGAGTGCACGGACTGGAGCGTCCTATGAGGGCCGTCTCTCTGGACGAGGCACGAGGTCGTCAGTGACTACATCCGCTTCTGCGAAGACCTAGTAATGCCAACCAAGCAGGTGAAGCGTCTTCTGTGCGTATTACGCATACACTATTGTATTTAATTTTGTTGGACCGAAAATTGTATTTTGTAATTAATTGTGATCTCTCCCCCTCCCCTCCCCCCTTTGTGAGGGAGCCATGGCCTTAACCGAATAAAACAATTTGACCTCTCTCTTCTCCTTTTCTCCTCTTCATTCCCCTTAATTCTTTCCTTGATTGCCAAGGGAGATAATCTGGCATCACTGAGTGGCGCCACAGCAGAGGACAAAATGCTTTTGATGGGCTCACAAGACGACTGTGACCATGGTGTTGCCTTTGCAATAGACCGACCGCCTGATACAATGACCGATAACCGAACTGAACGATGGCTCGTGATCTGAAGTACTTGTATACCAACACTCAACCAACTCGTTTCAGGCGTTTTTGAGATATTGAGCAAACGTGGTTAGCAACAAATGGACTCCAGCGACCTTGACATTTGAAGTAGAGCAAATACGATGGCACGGGAGGCAGGCCACTAAGCTTGATAATGATCCTTTGAAGTTTGTTCAAAATCCGTTCAGTGGTTCGTGAGATAGGGCCTCCAACGGACCGACGGACCAACGGACCGACAGACCAACATTTAACTCGTTCTATATTCCCTCTCCCCCACCTTCTCTCTGCCCCCTCGATTATTTCAAAGTATTCCCAGTTAAGTCCAAGTCTTGGCATTCAAAAAATCCACCGCACTGAAGATCTGGAGACCCGGGTTTTAGCACTTTATAAAGATTGTGAAGCAAGCAGTGGGCTAGAGCGGCTTAAGCTAGGTCCTGAATCGGCCAGCGCCTTGAGCAGCTCTTGAGCTGGAGAAGCGCTATACAAGAAGGATTGAATAAGTACACTGGACAAATAAAGAAGTGCCAAGAAAACCAGCTCCATCAATAGTGGACATGGAGAAAACAACGCTTGCTTTGCTGTCAGTGATGGTCGAGTCAACACATATTTATTCCAAATGTAACTCTTTCCTTACTACAAGTAGCCATTGCAATCGTAGCGATCCCCTGCCCATCGCTTCCCCACCAACCACTGCAATCAACTGTGACTTTGTTTTGTTCTTTTTATTTATTTATGTGTGTGTGCGTGTGTCCTTGTTTACACAGTATTATCTGGACTAAACGGTGAACATCTACATAACTTGTATTGACATGCCTACTTGTTTTGACGTCAGAACAATGATCCCTTAGAGTTAAGGATGGGTTAGAGTTAGGGTTATGGTTTGGGTTAGGGTTAGGGTTAGGGTTCGCACTGCAAAGTACTTAAAAATGGGACGAAATATGACCCATTGTCAGCAACTGTGGCGTTTCGGAAAAGTCATGATTACTGTGTAATTTTATGTGTGTGTGTGTTTGTAGGTATGTGTGGGTGTGTGTGTGTGTGTGTGTGTGTGTGTGTTGTGTGTGTGTGTGAATGAAACTTCAGTTTGTCTATTGGCCGCTGTTTCATAGTGCTATTTTCGGTTCTTCCGCTGTAGAATGACGCAGCGGAATTTCATTTCGGAATCACTGGCTTTGCGTGATTTTTGCCAACCAAATTGGCGTCATCTGCTTCGGCCAAAAGAAAACGTCATTTATACCCCCATCTAAATCAGGTATTTTTCACCTGAAACATTTCAAACTTTGCACTGTGGTGTACCAATATGTCAACAATAACTCCTAACATTTTCATGTTCTTTTGTGGAGATTTTTGTTTTAAAGATTAAAAAAAAAAAAAACTAAATAGTACTAATGACCAGTAAACAGAGAAAAGCATACAAAAATCGTCCATAGGTTAAAAATGATTGTTTAAACAGTACAGAGACAATTTTAAATATTTATATTATTTTATTTTATATTTATGCATATTTGTCTGGGTGGCGTCTACTGCTGCGCTCTCTTGTCATCTCCGTCTTCCTATACGCTGGTGAAACATGGACCCTCACAGCAGATCTACAACGAAGAATACAAAGCATGGAGATGAGGTGCTACAGAAGACTTCTGGGCATTTCCTATATCCAGCACATCACCAACGACGAAGTCTGACAGATCATCACACAAGCCATTGGACAACACGATGACCTGCTCACAGTGGTGAAAAAAAAACGGAAACTCCGATGGTATGGCCACGTCACCAGATCATCAGGTCTTGCAAAGACCACCCTGCAAGGCACATTGCAAGGAGGTAGAAGAAGGGTGAGACCGAAAAAAAAAGGTGGGAGGACAACATTTGAGAATGGACTGGTTTGACACTGAGCGAAACAACCAGGGTTGCTGAGGACAGGGAAAGATGGAGTACGCTGGTTAAATGTATGTGTATGTGTATGTGCGTTGACTAGCAAATATATATTTGCCCTTTTGTACCGTTTATCTGTTTCATGCTTTTATTGTGATTTACTGTTAGCTTGTTCACATGTTCTCTATGTTTTATATGTGCTTTTGTGTGGTGCTGCGGCGTTGACCAACTGCATTCCTTGTGTATTATTCACTTGGCAATAAATTATTTTGAAAATTTTAAATTAAAATGATCATCTGTGGTGTCCCTACGACCTCCGAGTTACGGGATAGGATAGGATAAGATAGGAAGCTACGTTGAGAGGGGTTAGTACCTGGATGGGCGACCATACTTGAAAAGCCGCCACCAAACCACACAAAATGCATGACACATTAGACACTAAATGCATGACACATTAGACACAAGCGCACGACACACCCCAGTCCACACACATGTGAATGGGTACCTACACCTGTTTTGAACCGGGAAAGGTACAGCTGCCAGAGACAGTAGATAAGCACCGCCCTCATTAAGCTGGCCTAGAGAAAAGCTTTCCTCCCCAACGACCAAAAAGGTTAGAGGAACACCTTTATCTACCGCCTTATTTATAATTATTTTTTTTAAATATAAAATGTGTATTTATACCTTTAAAAAATATTTCAAAATTGTTTATTTTTAGGCTAGAAGTTACTGCAAGCAGTTGGGCTAGCTTGGATTGTGAAAATTGGAGTTATTGTTATTAATGATGATCGTTTGAAGTCGCTTATCTGTACACTGCGCTACACTGAGCTCAAGAATGAAGCAATTGCGGATTTTGTGGGTTGAGGGATTCATTCTGTCTGATGTGTATGCTAGATGTGGATGGTCCCCGCGAATCTGATCACCACCCCTATCAACACGTCGCGTCCTTAAACAATAATAATAATAATAATAACAACAACAACAACAACAACATCAACACGTCGCGTCCCTAAACAATAATAATAATAATAACAACAACAACAACAACAACAATAACAACAAATGCTGTCTTCTATTTGTTGATGATATAATTATCTCAGTACAATAATTTATGCGGTAGATGTAAGCTCAAATGGTGCAGCACCATTTTTTGTTACAAGAGTTTTCAAAAGTTTTTATTTCAAGACACATGATTTTAACCATCTATACAACGAAAGGCTATAATGAAGCAGGGCGGCTTTTTAGCCAAGAGGGGAAATGGGGGGGATTGGGGAAGTGTACATGAAACAAGCATGAATGGCAATATAAAACAACTTCCATGTTATGAAAGCAACAACCAACAAAGGGACACAAAGAAAGGTAAACAAAATTTACACTTACAGTGAGTAACTCAATATTCCAAAATCCCTTAGTTTCTCCAATAAGTACACAATGTTACAAAATGTCTTTTTACTCATGTGGCTACATTATTTTTGTTCCTTGTGAACGTTATATCACAAGCCCTGGACACCGGGCATAATGCGCGGATTCGAGCGTGATGCGTGCTTATGTGTGCGTTCGTGCTTGTGTGCGTGTATGTGTGTGGTTGTGTGTGTATGTCCTGTGCGTTTGGGAGTGTTGGGGTGCTGGAGAATTGGCACCCTGCACGCTTTCTCTCTCTCCCTCTCTCTCCCTCTCTCTCTTTCTCCCTCTCTCTCCCTCTCTCTCTCTCTCTCTCTCTCTCTCTCTCTCTGCCATCTCTGTTGACATGTGTGTGTGTGTGTGTGTGTGTGTGTGTGTGTAACACTGCGCGCGTTCTTCCAATGTGTGTATTTATGCGTGCGTGCATGGGAGTGTGTTTCCGACTGTGGGCGCCTTCTTCCCAGCGAATGTGTGTATGCGTGTGTGTGTGTGTGTGTGTGTGCGTGTGTGTGTGTGTGCGTATGTGTCGTTTGTGTGTGCGTGCGCAGTGGCCTAACTAATTACCGGTGCAGAAGCCTGCATGCAACCTTGATGTGCAGTGGAGGCTGCTGCAGCTACTTTACTGCACATCATTAACTTCCCGCTCCTTCACTAACGATCCTTCGGCCACCACAGGAGGAGAAGGAAGAAGGGGAAGGAGGAGGAGGAGGAAGAGAAGAAGGCGGCAACAGCTTCTTTACTTGGAATCACAAACTTCCTCTTTATTACTAAGGATTCCAGCACCCCACATGATGATGATGATGATGATGATGATGATAATGATGATGATGATGGTGATCATGGTGATCATGGTGATGGTGATAATTATGATGATGATGATGAAGATGATGATGATAGTGATGATAGTGATGATGGTGATGATGACAATGATGATGATGATGATATTGATGATGATGATGATGACGAATATGATGATGATGATTATGATGATGAGGATGATAATGATGAGGATGATGATGATTGAAAATTATGTTTACCAAAACAATAAAACTCTCTCTCTCTCTCTCTCTCTCTCTCGTTTAGTAGGAGGAATAAGGATGATAATGGTAATAACAATCGTCATCATCATCATCATCATCATCATCATCATCATCAATTTTTTTAATCGTCATTATCAAAATTTATATTTAAAAATTATTTAAACGCATTAAAAAGATCTACTATTAAACCTTACCCAAGTTATTTTTGAACCATTGATCACAGGTTCCACAACCCTTAACACCAAGAAACGGCTCCTGTAAACTAACCTACACTTAGGTCTTTTAACTTCAATACCCCTTTTGTCCTTTCAAGCTGATCAGCCAGCTCTGAAACGCTTAAAATGAAATAAACTAAAATAAAAATTAATATACAGTAACAAAAGATAGATTGAGAATCAGAGCCAAATACAAATCCTCCTTTTTTTTTTAAACATAACCGCCACCCTCCCCCCCCCCCCCTCATGTACCCCTTCCTACCCTCTCTCCCTCCCCTCTTCCTTACGTCACCTCCATCCCTCCCCCCTCTTACCTCCCCTCTCCCCAATAATTTTTCCACGTGTTTTATTTCTTCTGTCATAATTTTGAACAACATTCCGTAGCCTATGTCATATCTAGGCGGTCAGGCATAAAAACACAAACTTCGTCTTTTTAACTTCCACCCGTCAACATTGTATCTCGGTGCCTAATAGAAATTGACATTGATCAGGCACGCCAATCGCTACCTGCGTAACAACGCTGCCGCAACAAACTGCACGCTGATTGGTCGAGACCGACGGCTGCAAAAAAATACTTCGCATGACGACAGTGAAGTGTCCCGTATAATGTTCAACGCTTTCCATTCTCTTCGAAAGAAAGAATGCGTGAAAAAGGATGAATTGACAGCTTAAGGGAAAGTAATTAAGATATGTCTTTTCATTTGTTTTTACTGATAAAAAACAGTCATAATATAATTTTGTATGAAGCCGGATGTTTAGAATGAATGCGTGAGTACTGCGCTTTGAACTGATATTGTTCATTGGGAAAAAAGCCCTATATAAATATCCTTATTATTATTATTATTATTATTATTATTATTATTATTATTATTATTATTATTATTATTATTATTATTATTTTAATTAATTTATTTATTTATTTATTTATTATGTAATAACTTTTATATAGCGCTTTTCCATCTCAAGAGCAGCTCAAGGTGCTGGTGGATGCAGGATCTAACTCAAGCCGCCCGAGGCGCCCACCTGCCAGGTTTGGGCGCACAATGTGACGCCCAGATGACTGAGCACAATCTTGGGCGACCGAGGATGGAGAGAAGGGTTGTAGTGCATACTGGGTGTGTTTGTTTAGCTGGCTAGGTCATTAGCCTCAAGATCTTTAAGTTAGTTTATTTCAACGACATTTGTGAGCTTCCTTTTAAAAGTAATTAAATAGACTGTTGTTAGAAGCAAAGCTGTTTTGGTTTTCTTTTAATCTCAAACTAATTCTTCCCACAAAGAACAGATTTCCTAACAAAAAGCAAACTTCAGTTGTCTGTGAAATAATTACGTTTTCTCATTGGCGTTTATTAAACAACAACATAAGGTGCATTTGTCTTAGAAGTTTTCGACATTATACCATTATCCACACAAATAACTATAACAGTTCTTCTAATTTCAAATAAAGATAAATAATACACGATTAAAAATGTAGACAACAAAATTATTTGGACGTGGAGAGAGAAGCTTTGCACATTCAACGTCAAGTGCAATTTAAGTTAGCAACGGTTGCGTAGGAGACTTGGCGATGGTATCCAGCTCCGCGGACTGCCGAGGACTCTCTCTCTCTCTCTCTCTCTCTTTCTCTCTTCAAGGGGACCGCGGCGCCTCTGATGTTACGGACTGTGCTGGATGGTGTTGCGCAGAGCACTGCAATACGAGGGGCAGATGCGAGGGCATTGGAAGACTATTGATTTTGCCAACTTTCCCTTCAAAATTTGTTTGTTGTCCCCTACCCCTTACCCCCTTACCCCCTCTCGTCACTACGCCTTTCCTTCCACTCATTCTCTCTCTCTCTCTTCTCCCCTCCCCTCTTTTCATTTTTTAACATCTTTTTATTTTTTTTTTATTTTATTTTATTTTTTGGTGTGAAAGGAAAAGCCAAATTCAGTCCACTGATTTTTGCCATTGTTGAATGCTTTTAAAAGAGAAACGGCTAAGTTTTGGGACAGAGAGAGAGAGAGAGAGAGAGAGAGAGAGAGAGAGAGAGAGAGAGAGAGAGAGAGAAAGAAAGAGACAGAGAGACAGAGAGAGAGACAGAGAGATATACAGAGAGAGAGACAGAGAGTGAGAGAGAAACTGAAACTGAAAAACGTTTATTACATAAGGATAGTAGCTTTAGGTCCAGAGGTCCTTTCTTCCAGCTAGTCCTTAACACATGCATATATATAATAGATGTGAGTACATTGTAACAACATACATGAGCTACCAGAGAGAAAGAGAGAGAGAGAGAGAGAGAGAGAGAGAGAGAGAGAGAGAGGGAGAGAGAGAGAGAGACAGAGAGAGAAAAGTTTTAAAAAAAAGAACGAAAAGAAACAAAATAGATAAGCCTTTACACGAGAAAAGAAAGAAAATAACACACACACTCACACACACACACACACACACGCACACGCACACTCACCCTCCCTCCCCCCGCACACACACACACACACACAACGAATTAAAGAACGAAACAAAGAAAGAACTTCTCAACACATGAACGAACAGAAAAGAAGGAATAAAGAAAATAAAAAGAACAGGAGACCCGACCCGCTAGGTGTGTTGGTCATAGCATTTCAATACTGTATTCAAAGAAGCGCGTGCCCGATATCGTCATAATGTATGCTCGGCGCACGCGCGGTGACCTTTGAATGACAGGAGCACGCGCTGACATTGACACCACTCACCTGGGATCGGCATGTGATTCGATTATACTATTTCTCAAACCTTTTTTTTTTCATAATTACTTTTTTTTACTTTCAACTATTTTATATTCCTGTCGTTTTGTTATCACAACCTCCCCCCACCCCTAACGAACTGCTTTGGAAGGCAATAGCCAGTTTCAAATATCTAGGCCTATATTAAAATTGCTGGCTTGACACTGAGCGAAACCACGAGGGTTGCCGAAGACAGAGAAAGATGGAGTATTCTGGTTAAACTATCATCTGTGGTGCCTCAATGACTTTCGAGTTACTGGATAGAATAGGATAGGATATGAAAAATACCGGAGCGCGGTTTCTATATTAAAAGAGGTGGGGTTTTTTACACACATATACGCACACACACACCCCCACACCCCCACACACACACCCACACACACACACTTGTTTTCACAGTGTTATTATGACTTTCCTGAAACGCCACATACGTTGTGTTGACAATGGGTTATATTTTGTCTTCCTTTTTAAGTACTTTGAAGTGTTCTAACGCTAACCCATAAGTACTCCACTCTTAAAAAATACTCCTCCATGGAGTACTTCCGGCATAACCCGAGGAGTAAATCCAGACTGTTTCCCCCTCCCCCTCCCCTTTCTTTTGCAGAAGTACTCCCCCTGTGAAAAGGAGCATGTTTGTAAAAACAAAAACAAAAAATAAAATAAAATAAAAATTTACAAACAAGCAAAACATAACAGTTTTGTAAAGAAATGCAGAGGGGAGTACTATTCGGGCATCCCAGAATTACTACCCCCTTGGTCCAGAAATACACCCGGGAAGTATTTCTGGAATGACCTAGATTTACTCCCTGGAGTAGTCCTGTCTCATCCCAGAAGTAAGCTTACTCACCTCCCCAAGCCTAGGAGAGGGAGTACTTCTTGTTCAGCCTGGCTGTCCCACAACTACTCCAGGAAGTACTCATGGGACATTGGGGGAGTACTTTTGGGACATCCCATTAGCACTCCCTACCCAATTCTTTCTTCTATGATGGTGTATGTACTTGTGACGTATGTTAAAGTTCTCCCCACAATAATTCTTTTCTTCTTTTTATGGCACGGGTGGGGTGTATTTAAAGTAAGAACTGACAAAATAAAGGACGATAAGACTAAAACTGTTTTGCAATTAGGGGACGTGGCTATACGACGCGCCGGCCTAGTAGAGATAATGACGTCACGCCTTCTCCAGTTATATTCAAACTCCTTGGGTATTCCGTTTGGTGAATTGATCGCTTG
>CM072520.1:66701833-66729333 GCA_036898135.1 Oncomelania hupensis | reverse complement strand
TTAAACCGTGCCTACATTTATTAAAGAAAATGACAGGGGGAAAACATATACATTAAGACGGAAAATGTGCTATATGGAAAACAATCCACAATTCTAAATCAAATACACAATCTCAAACCCAAAGCATTGCGTTGGATGCCTCCTCCTCCTCCCCCCCCCCCTCTCTCTCTCTCTCCCTCCTTTTCTATTGCCTTCAATTATAAAAATTTTAAACAAAATATAATAATAATATTTTAAAAATAAAAAATAAATAAAACAAATAATAAAAGGAAAGGTTAAGTTAAACCCGGATGTCAAAAGGGGACGTAAATGAGAAGTGCTTTATCCAGGCTCCCCGATGTCGCAGAGGTCAACACAACGATTGCGTCACTCAGTTGTCAATAGAAGAGGTACGATCACAGAACAAAGATCCAGGCCCTGTGTCATGAGCCATCTCTTTCACGTCGTCTGCAACAGTATTCATCTCCTACATCCTAATCCTTCTTTATCGTCTTTCTCACTCCTCTTCGTCTGCTTCGTTCTCCTTCTTTTAACCCCTTCTCCTTTTAATCCTCTTCTTCATTCCTCTTTATATTATCATTAATGTATCCCTCTTCTTTTATTAATTTCCAACAATCTTCTGTTTATTATCATTAACGCTCTTCTTCTTTTTTTTCTTGGAGTTTTCTTTCTTCTTCTTTCTATTTCATCTTCTGTCTTTTGTGGCGTCTTTCTACTTCTTCTTCTTCTTCTTCTTCTTCTTCTTCTTCTTCTTCTTCTTCTTCTTCTTCTTCTTTTCTTTATTTCTTTGTTTTTCTTTTTACTCTCTGTCTCTCTCTCTCTGTCTCTGTCTCTCTGTCTGTCTCTCTCTCTCTCTCTCTCTCTCTCTCTCTCTCTCTCTCTCTCTCTCTCTCTCTCTCTCTCTCTCTCTCTCTCTCTCTTGCTTTTATTCCTATCCTATCCTTCCTATCTTAGCCCGTAACTCAAAGATCGTTGGAGCACCACAAGATGATCGTTTAACCAGCGTACTCCATCTTTCTCTGTCCTCAGCAACCCTCATGGCTTCGTTCAGTGTCAAACCAGTCCATTCTCGAATGTTGTCCTCCCACCTCTTTTTCCGTCTCCCTCTTCTTCTGCCTCCTGGCACCGTGCCTTGCAGGATGGGTTTTGCAAAGCCTGATGCTATGGTGACGTGGCCATACCATCGGAGTTTCCGTTTCTTCATCACTGTGAGCAAGCCATCAAGTTGTCCAATGGCTTGTGTGATGGTCTGTCGGACGTTTTTCTTCATTCATTCATTATTTCTTTTTTCTTCTTCTTTTCTTTCGTTCTTTGTTTTTCTTATTCTCTCTCTCTCTCTCTCTCTCTCTCTCTCTCTCTCTCTCTCTCTCTCTCTCTCTCTCTCTCTCTCTCTCTCTCTCTCTCTCTCTCTCTCTAACCTTCTTCTTCTTATTCATCATCTTCTTCTTTCTTTCTTTTTCATTCATTCATTCATTATTTCTTTCTTCTATCCTCATCCTATTATTTTCCTTCTTAAGTATATATATCCTTCTGCCTTCTTCTACGATGTTTCTACACCTTTTATTTTAGTCTTCTACTGTTTTGCTTCCCTTGATCCATTGACTTCTATTTTGTCTTCTTTCTTTCATTCATTCTTTTCTCTTTCCTTTCTTTCTTTTCTTTCTTTTTTTTCACCTACCTGTCTTCTTTTTTTTTTTTTTTCATCTTTACGTTTCTTTTCCGGTTATTTTCTGTTCTTTTCTATCTTACTGTCTTTCTTTCTTCCACCATTTCTTCTTTTCTTCACCTTACTTTTCTTTATGTCTGTCTTTAATCAATCAATCAATCAATCAATTAACTAATTAGATGAAAGGGGGCAACGCCAAAAGTGTCCCTTAAAAACAGTGACCCTGAAGCACAAGTCCTATTGTGATCGTCCCTGGCTCCATCTACCAGCGACCACTCCCTAATAATTCAGCCCCATTTCAAAGCAAATTAAATTCACCGTTTTTGTAGAGCGCAAGTACTACCTTCAAAGTCAAGTAATTGATCGTTAAATAGGGCTGACGGTGTGCGTAATTGTGTGTGTGGGACTGAGTAAGGAATTTAACGGGCCTAGTAATCAGCGCAGCATGCACAGCCGTACTGTGAACACTTACTGTTTGGGATGAGAGTATCAACCAGCGTCTAGTCCGTGCCCGTACGATTCCATCGCATGGACACTAAAGATCCTGACGCTCATGTCCTAGACGGGTGAGTGCCACAGACACAAATACACCCAGTAAGCACTAGATCCCTCCTCCCCATTCCCGCTCGCCCATGATGGTGCTCAGTCATCTGGGTGTCAGACCATGCGCCCAAAGGTTGTAAGAGGGCGGCTTTGGGCGTCTTGAGTTAGATCCTGTGTCGGCCAGCGCCTTGAGCAGCTCTTGAGCTGGAAAATCGCTATGTAAGAAAGATTAAAGAAATAAATAAACTCTCTGTATAAGCTTTGGATGGCGGATAACCAGGTCTAAGTTCCACCCTACTATAGATGTGGGCTGTAAACAAGGGCGAAAGGGAAATAACGGCAGCGAAGTCCAGCAACACTGAGCGACATTTGGACGTGAGATAACCCGGTCAGTTCTACTCTAATGTAACGACAGCTAAGTCCATCATGGTTGAAATCTGTTTCAGGAATGACGTGCTACTAACTCGACTATCTGCAAGCCCAAAATGTTATCCAAATGGGATCGGCCAATGTTTACATACAGCGCAACACGTCTTTACAAAATGGAGAAGCGCAATGACGTTGGCCTTTGACGAAATACCAATAACAATGATCTGGATCACGTGCTTAGCAGTAGTTCAAAGTATTCGCAAGGTGACCTGGTCAATTTTGGTTGAGCGATACTTGAGATCAGGCCCAAAGTGCATTTTGAACAAACAAAAAAGCGAAATTGGGGTGGACGGACCGGACGAATGACCTAGCGTTCGATAACCGTACTGCTTTTGAGGGACGACCCGTGATTTCAAGTACCTGTATACCAAAACTCATCAAAATCGTGTCAGCCATTTTAGAGGTATTGAACCAAACTTACCCCCGTTGGGGTGCCGGGGGTTTCAGTATAAATAGTATCCCCACTTTCTGGAAATTTAGTGCTTTAAATTCCCACTGTCGCTGTCTTTCTCATTTGCTCTTTCCCATTCCTGCTCTGTTCTATCAATCTGCTATACTATCGTCTTCTTCGCTAGACCAGTCATCTACCTTTTTTTCTTGAAAACTCTTCCGGGACAAGACTCATTGTTCGTGTATGAGGTCTGTTGGATCAGCTTGGGAATGTTGGACGCTTTCTGCCAGGTGGTCACTAGGGCTTCCTATGATGTTGTTATTTAGCAATGTAGGCATTTTATATGTATGTGTTTTGTTGATAATTTATAATGATGTTTGTATTCTATTTTGTTTTTGTAAACGGGGGTTCGATTAGTTGGGGTAAAGCCTCAGCCGTCCCCTGCGTGGGATGTCTTTATTGTAAAGTGACTGGCTGGTGGAGGGCATTCAGTTTTCCCACTAGGGTTGTTTCAGCAGATCTTTTATGCGGATTGGGGGTTGTCCGGTCCTGATTTGGCTCGGAAGAGTCCGCTGGACCTAAAGCAACAATTATGTAATGTAATGAACCAAACGTGTTAGCAACAAAAAGACTCTAGTGACCTTGACCTTTGTGACATAGCATGCATGATGACAGGGGGAGGCAGGGTACTAACCTAGGCAATGTTTCTATGAAGTTTGGTAAGAATCCGTTCAGTGTCTCTTGAGATCTGGCTTTCAAAATGACGACCGACCGACCGACGGACAGACCGACATGTGGCTCTTTCTGATTTCCTCAGACTATTTCAACAAAGAGAGAACTAAAGAAAGAGGTGGCGGCATCAAGGGAGACCAATCTTCAGCGTGGCCAAAGCCTTGCCTCCCTTTGGGTGAAGGTGATCAAGGGTGGCATGTCATGGTGGGTGGACGTTGGTTATGACCCTTGCTGCGCAGCAGGGGCTGGGGAAAAAAAAAGGGGGGGGGGATAGGATAATGGACGGGGGATACTCCTATTAAGGCGTGATAATTGAAAAAGAAATTCATCTCCTGGGTCCTGGCTTGACGCGCAATCAACAAATTCACAACGAACCCTTCCGCCATGGGCTGAGCAACAAATGGCGCTCGTAGCCACACAAAGAGAGTAAGGGTCCTGGTAGTGGGGGTGATGGAAGGAGAAAGAGACAGAAAGAGTCGTAGGAGAGAGGGAGAGAGAGAGAGAGAGAGAGAGAGAGAGAGAGAGAGAGAGAGAGAGAGAGAGAGGTGAGAGGGGGCGGCAAAGACGAAAATGTGGGATCAGAAACACTTTTACAAATAACCTTTAACATCAAATCAAAGCAAGATTCTCCTCTTTCTTATTTCCTCTTCGTCTGAATGAACAATGGTATTACTGATGGTTCTTCTTCTTCTTTTTTTTCTTTTTCTGCTGCTGTTGCTGCCGCCATTGTGTGGTACACTTCTTAACACCGGACGATTCACTGTGATTGACTTGAGCAATGTTGACATGCTATATTTTTATTCTTGCTTTAGGTTTAGTGCATTGTGAGTGTAACGAATGATGTTCAAGGGCCAGCAGGCGAGAGAGAGAGAGAGAGAGGGGGGGGGAAAGAGAGAGAGAAAAAGAGAGAGAATATTTCCAGCTTAAAAGAAAGAAAGAGAAAGAGATTTTTCTTATATAGCGCACTTACAAGCTCAGAGAGCTTCTCAAGGCGCTGGCCCGTAATATCCAGCAATCACAAAATAGTTTGCTGAAGTCAGGATTGTTATAAGCATGGAACATTTTATTTGTATTCGTGTGCTATTTTATGCAATGTTTGCGCTCAATGCAACAGGCAATTTTCCGCTTTTGTGTATACTGTTGGACAATAAGGATGTATTGTCTTGTATTGTATTGTGTTGTATTGTAATGTATTCTTCATCTTCTTTTTCAAGATCTGGGAAGTTCATTTTGTTGTTGTTGTTGTTGTTGTTGTTGTTGTTGTTGTTGTTGTTGTTGTTGTTGTTGTTGTTGTTGTTGTTCTTCTTCTTCTTCTTCTTCTTCTTCTTCTTCTTCTTCTTCTTCTTCTTCTTCTTCTTCTTCTTCTTCTTCTTCTTCTTCAAGAAAACTTATGTCTTCTTTTTATTCTTTCGTCCTTCTTCCGCTTTTCTTCCTTCTTTTTCTTCTACTTCTTTTTTTTTAAAATCTTTCCTTCTCCTTTTACTCTTCTTGTTCTTCTTGTTCTTCTTGTTCTTCTTACAGTTCAAGTCCAAGTTGAAGGAAGTTGATTCACAATCCATTGGCAGTTTTTACACTGTGTTGATGTCAGTTCCGGATGAACACCAACCGATGCGCCAAAGAAAAAAAAATCCCAATCCCAAGAGGCGTCCTTCTTAAAGGCCCCAAGGCCCACACATTTCAGCCTCATAGTCCATCCCAAATCACCGTGAGTGTTGCTCCACCGCAAAGCAATAACATTTCCCACCACCACCCACCTTCTCCCAACAGCAGCAACAACAACAATGTTTCAAGCAGTAGGGTTTTGATAACAATGGATAAATTGACGTGTCTATGTACCTATTACTAGCATCATGGTTGATTGTAACATTAGCACTGCTAAGCAGGTGCCCATTAGTAGCCACAGTTTGTTTGTTTTCAAAACAAAGGACGATACGCCGACAATTCCAAGCGTAGCGGTCAGCTTGTGCAACGATTACCCATTACACTATCTTTTAATGTGGCAACAACACAACTTCCCGAGTAAACTCATTGTCATCAAAACTTAAATTAACATCGTGGATACCTCAGCCTCTTTAAAGCTGCACCCAAAACTGTATCATCGCATTTGTCTTTAAAAGTTTTTTTTTAAAAACTTCCTCTTTTAGACAAATATTGTGTCTGCGTTGTTTTTTGTTTTGTTTGTTTTTGCACAACAACAAAAAACTATAAATAACTTAAAAAGGACACTTTACACCCGAATGACTAAACAAACGGAACAGCTTCAAGAAAGCCAACAAGAATGTGTACGGGGAGAACTGTCCATACCGCAAGGTCGCTTTTTCTACCCATCCTTTTTATTTTAAATTTTCATTTCCATACATTAAAATAATGGGAAGTCAGCACGAGCCAGACCACGCTATGTCTGTCTGTCGACCGTTCGGTCGCTCCATCTATCCGTTGTTAGCCTGATCTCAAGAGCCACAGAAGAGTTTGACAAAACTGCGTAGCAAAATGACTGGGGTTATTGGCCGGCCTCCCCCGTACCGTCGTATTTGCTCTACGGTCAAGGTCAGTGAGGTCAATTATTTGCTAAACACGTTTTGATCAACATATATTATATATAATTTTTTTTTAAACGGCTGTACCGGGTTTGAGAGTCCAACGCAATTTCATTATTCCACGTTTCCAGTTTGCTTCTATCGGAGAAAAGCCGAGTCACGAACATTAACACTTTTAAAAAGGCTGATTTTCAGCTGTATGGAGAAAAGTGTCTAAAAATACACTAGCATGGCCTGCCATGCCTGCCATGCCATGTTGTTTGACTTTTCAATCGAAATGATAATTTCCTGAAGGTAAAGTTTTATTCCAGTGTAATAAAGATATGTTTGCTTGCAATTTTCATTCTTTTTTTTTTTAATTTGTGTCCCTTTTACCAACGCCAATAAAATTCCTTTATATAGTTTCACTGGACTGGAAGGCTGAATACAGTACCTTATAACAACAGTACCTGAAGACACATCTTCATCTACAACACAAACACTATGATGAAACAAGTGGTATTTAGATCTATAGTTATCATTTTTATATAATGATTTTCCCAGCTCCATAGCGGCACAAGGCGCTGGCCGATACAGGATCTAGCTCTAACTTAATCCGCCCGAAGAGCCCACGTGCTGCTGGAGGCGCATTACATTACATTACATTACATTACATTACATTATTATTGTTTTAGGTCCAGCGGACTCTTCCGAGCCAAATCAGGACCGGACAACCCCCGATCCGCATAAAAGATCTGCCGAAACAACCCTAGTGGTAAAACTGAATGCTCTCCACCAGCCAGTCACTTTACAATAAAGACATCCCACGCAGGGGACGGCTGAGGCTTCACCCCAACTTATCGAACCCCCGTTTACAAAAACAAAATATAATACAAACGTCATTATAAATTATCAACAAAACACATACATATAAAATGCCTACATTGCTAAATAATAACATCATAGGAAGCCCTAGCAGAAAGCGTCCAATATTCCCAAGCTGATCCAACAGACCTCATACACAAATAAGGAGTCTTGTCCCGGAAGAGTTTTCAAGAAAAAAGGTAGGAGACTGGGCAAGCGAAGAAGACGATAGTATAGCAGATTGATAGAACAGAGCAGGAATGAGAAAGAGCAAATGAGAAAGACAGCGACAGTGGGAATTGAAAGCATTAAATTTCCAGAAAGTGGGGATACTATTTATACTGAAACCCCCGGCACCCCAACGGGGGTCTGGAGGCGCATCGCATAGTCCGAATAAACAAACAACTGAGCACAATCCTGTGAAAGGACCTAGTGCGTGCTAGGTGCATTTATTGCTTGCCCGCTCATCGGAGAGCTTTGACGCCAACACTGTGGATGGATAAACTCTTCTATGATCATACTTTCTAGTGTAACATTTTGTCATAGTTTTTGGTAAGCCTTCAGGTTCGCTTTAAACGCTGAACTAATACTAGTAATGCGTTGAAGTGGGGACTGCGTGTGAGTGTAGCGGAGATGGAGGAGCTGAGGGAGGCAGGCAGGGAACGGGGATGAGCTAAGAAGCCAAGGGGATAAATAAAGGGAAGAGGAGAAAGACGGATGGAAGACAGATGGACATGACGGAACAACAGTGATGACACTGAAACAGTAAGCGGAAGCGACGTCAGTGTGATCGTCAATGACGTTACTACTCTCCCTTTCATCGCTGACAGGCGCCAGGCCTCTCTGACAGATCGCTCAAATGACGCATCAACCTCTGCGGTACAGCGGCACGTTAACAAATCCGGCGATGTTCTAACAAAAGGTACAAGCCGTTGATCAATAACTACCCGACGAATGGGCGTGTGTATGTCATGTAGGACAGTACAATGGATAACTCAACCTGTTACCTCCTACCCACTGCCCCGATGTCCACGTTCATCTGATCTCACAGTCAATGCTTGCAGTTTCGTCGACAACAAAACTAGTCCCATAGCAATAAACAACAGGAACTCTCCTTTTATCAACACTCATTCCAATGAGAGTATAAACCGAGGTCTAGTCTGTGCATACACACATTCCATCCAAGGGACTTTAAAACTCCTGACGTTGACGTCCTAGACGGGCGACTGTCAGGAGCCTAAATAATGACAGCAAACAAGCACTACATCTCATCTCCCTCAGTGGTCTGGGCAGTTAGGCGGTGCGCCAACAGGCGGCAAGTGCGCCACTTGGAAAGCTTGCGTTAGACCCTGGATCGGCCAGCGCCTTCAGTACATCTTAAGCTGACAAAGCGCGATATCATAAGGAAAACAGAGTTACGGGCACCCACCGTGTGTTAGGGTGCAGGAAGTTGGAGAGCGAAACCGCTGATAAGCTGAGCTAACATTACAATGCTGTATTTAATGGTGCATTATTTTCTTGACTTCTAGTACAAGTTATACATAATGACACTTCGGCTTGATCTAAACGACATGGCGGAATAAGCGCATCACAGGTGGTGTTGAGGGGGAGGATTGGGGAAGAAGAAAACTGAGAGAGAGAAAGAGCGAGAGAGAGAGAGAGAGAGAGAGAGAGAGAGAGAGAGAGAGAGAGAGAGAGCTTATCTTGTGGGAACTTTTTTATTAGGGATAAAGATTTTAGACTAATGATACAGTCCAATCTTCCAATCTGTCCCTTAACAAATTAACATAGTAAAGAATCTTTAATTTTAACTTGGAAAGCATATCACTCACACACACACACATGCACACACACACACACACATGCACACACAATCACACCAACATCTTCATCATTATCTTTAAACATTTTAGGCAACCACCCCTCCTCCTCAAATCCTTCACCCTTATAATAATAATAATAATAATAATAATAATAATAATAATAATAATAATAATAAATAATAATAATAATAATAATAATAATAATAATAATAATAAAGTGAAAACATTAATAAATAAGTTAATAATTACATGAATTACTGTGCTCTCATATATGTTATTATACATCACTTTTATAATCAATTTCGCAGATGCCTACATATTTTACATTTGAAAGAAAACAGTGTGTCACAATGTTTACACTCCAAAGGGAGAGAGTTCCATACACTAGCTCCATTAAATGATAGGCTATATTTGTATAAATCAATGCGAGGGAGGGGTAGTTTATAATTATAAAGTATATACCCATCAACTGGCTTAATAAAAAAAAAATGTATCAAGATATGCAGGTGTTTCTCCGAGTGTGATTTTGAAAATAAGAATAGCTGTATTAAATATAAATTGTTTTTGAAGCGGTAATATTCGGAGTTCTTTGTATTTCCCATTAGTTGTAACATCTGTATTTATATTATAACATTTATAAAGTATCTTGATTGCTCTTTTATGAAGACTATTTAGATGTTTAATTTGAGCGTCACTGGCAATTACACCAAATAATCGATGCATAATGAAAATGAGAGATACATTGAGCATAGAACAAATAGTTTAATGCATCAGCCGTAACAAAATGTCTAAGTTTATTTAGAAGGAAAAGCTTTTTAGAAATTTTTTTTTACCGATATGGTTAACTTGTGTGTGAGTGAGAGAGAGAGAGAGAGAGAGAGAGAGAGAGAGAGAGAGAGAGAGAGAGAGAGAGAGAGAGAGAGAGAGAGACAGAGAGAGAGAGAGAGAGAGACAGAGAGAGACAGAGAGAGACAGAGAGAGAGACAGAGACAGAGAGAGAGAGAGAGACAGAGAGAGAGAGAGATGGGAAAGAGGGAGGAGCGGAAATACCACGCAGGGCTCGACAGCAATTTCTTTTTTTAACCTGAGGCTGTCCTGGGTCGGTATTCAGGAAGCAGTTATCCAGTGGATAAATCCGCCAAGCTGTGGGTAATTATGTTCCATACCGTACTATAGGGCTTTGCGGATTTAACCACTGGGTAAATGCTTCCTGAATACCACTCTGGTGTCAAGTCAAGTCAAGTCAAGGCTGGGACAGATTGTCAAATATTGTACCTGTCCCACAACATTTTCAGCCCGTCGGAACTATGAAACGTCTACCAACGCCTGCCTGTGATGTATTTTATCATTGGCTCACCTTAAAGTCAAGTCAAGTCAAGTCAAATAGTTTTATTGCCAAGATAAAACACCAGGAATATGTCTCAGAATCGAGATAACACGCTCGCACACACACACACACACACACACACACACACACACACACACCCACCCACACACACAGTTCGCACACGAGCCAACATACTGCATGCAAGCAGGACAGACAGAACCACACCCTGAGCCACCGCGAGGTTGAGGGGTCATCGAATCAAAGATAATAGGTAGATAGTTATTCATTGTTTATAGGGTCCAGCGGATTGCAAAGAGCCGAATCAGGACCACAATATCAAGACTACAACTTGGCTCAAAGAGGAATCACTCTTGATCCGCATAAAAGATCTGCCGAAACAACCCTAGTGGTAACACTGAAGGCACTCCACCAGCCGGTCACTGTACACTAAAGGCATTCCATGCAGGGGACGTCGAGGCTATCTTCTAATTTATGGAACCCCCGTTTACAAAAACCAACTAGAATATAAGCCTCGTTATAAAATATCAACAAAACACATACATATAAAATACCTACATTGCTAAAAAAATAACATCATAGAAAGCCCCAGTAACCATTTGGCAGAAAGAGTCCAATATTTTCAAGCTGATCCAACAGACTTCACACGCAAATGAGGAGTTTTGTCCAGGAAGAGTTTGATGAATCTGCGCTGACTGTGTACAGCTGCTTCTGCTCCGTCACATGTTTGCGACGCCTTGGATTGACTACTGTTTCAGTGTCGCTTATGAAGTCGTAGCGGTCTGTTTTCAGTTTTAAGGTAAGCCAAGATCATTGACGCCCACCGACTTTGGTGGCTGAAAAAAATTATTATCATCGCATGGACTTTAAATATCCTGATGCTCATGTCCTAAATGGGTAAGAGACGGCTACACAAATGCACCCAGAACGCAACAGGTCTTTTCTCCCCACCCTGGCCACCCAGGATTGAGCTCAGTCGTTGGGCGTCAGAGTATGTGCCCAAAGGTTGCATGTGGACACAGCGCCTTGAGCATGTCTTGAGCAGGAAAGGCGCTGTATAAGACCGACTAAATAAATAAATAAATAAATGAAAAATACTTGTCCCGTCGGACAGGTGGAGTAGCGATCCAACCTGTCCGGCAGCCTGTTCTACCTGTCCCTGACTGTAGGTTGTGTCGAGCTCTGCAACGGAAACTATAAAAACTCCTTAGTATAGAATCTAGTATGGCGGCTGATTGTGTTTGATAAAAGGGAAAACTACAACAAGCGCCATGAACACAGAGACTGCCCAGCCTTTATCGTGGATAATAAACGATGAATTCGCCATTGCCCAAGGATAAAATGTAACCGCCCGTTTCATCTTTCCACCGAGAGCCATTGGATGGTAACAACACATTTTGAGAATTCCAAGCCCATGAGGAAATACTCTGACACAGTCCAATGTCGGGCAGTCGATCGCTCGCCGTATCTCAAGAGCCGCTGGACAGATTTTGTTAACAGTATATTGCCGGGGTATGCGGCCCGCTTCCAGTGGCCATCGCGTTTGCTAAATTCAAAGGTCAAGGTCGCTGGGGTCAAATTTCTTCTACACACGTTTTGCTCAATATCACAAACACCGCTTAACTGATTTTGGTGGTTGTGGGAATATAGGTACTTCAGCTCACGGCTTATCATTCAGTGGCTGCCCCTAAGTTGGTCAGTTGGTCGGTTGACATTTCACTTTTCTGTTAAAAACAAAACAAATTTTTTTAAATTATCTCAAAAATGCCTCGACCGACTTTTATTATATTTACTATTCAAATACGGTAAACCACTCCTCTACCTGTTAGGCCGGAAAAGCTCCACGAAACTTTGGACAATGCTGGCTTTCAGCTATGAGTTTCAGTCTCTGGGAATACAGTTGAATGGCTTGCCCTCTTGTCCTACCTCTCCTCATTACTATGATGATGTTATATTATGTTGTATCGATCTCCGGCACTGGCCAAAAGATCGTAAACGGTCAATTGTCTCATTAGTGGTCAGACTATCAAACTCGTGTCTAAATAATCATCACTAACATGCACTACCAGTGCAATTTAACAGGAAAGGTTACAGTCACAGGAACAGAGACAAGCTAACAGGCATAGACCGACACAGAGAGAACAGACCTGTAAATTTGCTAGCAATCGTGTTAAAGTTATAGTGAAGTCAAATTAATGATGAATACTGAGGTTTTCGTACTTTTCATATAGTTCCCGGTAAGACCAAAGTCTAGAAATACATTTGAATACTTGCCATATTGTTCAATTATAAAGAACACGGAAGATTTCCTTTCAAGTGATGTACGCACGACACGAAACCCCGTAAGCAACAAATACACATCGTACTACTAAGGTGCCGTTTGAGAAATTCGCTATTGTATTCCTACGTATACTGGCACTCCATACAGCGTGGTGGGGGAGATTAGGGGATGGGGGAAGGGGAGGCAAATTCTCCAAACTGGAGAGAGGAAGCCCTCTAGTGGTCCCCGCTACGCTGTATACGACCAGTCCTCGTAACAAGGTAGAGAGATGCTCCAATGTAGCGGTGTATGCAGGCAGGTCCCTTGCTAATAATGATTGTACTGAATTAGATTCCGCTAGCTCTCCGGAGGAAATTCGGGCGGTAAACAAGCGCAGAGCGCCACACTGATGTTGCCACAAGCCTGCCACAGACGCCATTTACATTTAGTTCCATGCTTGACGACCTGGAAAGCCCAAACCAAAAATAACATCATTGTGAGACAAAGCCCCACTACTCATTGGGATGACAGTGCAAACCGAGGTCTAGTCCGTAAATGCACGCATTCATTCCATCGCATGAAATGTAAAGATCCTGACGCTCATGTCCTAGAAGGGGGAGTAGTGTCGACAACATCAATACAGGCAGCTAGCACTAGATCCCTTCTCGCCCACACCCAATCGCCCAGGATTGTGCTCAGTTGGCTGGGAGTCACAATGCGCCCAAAGGCTGCAAGTGTGTGCCTCGGGTGGTTAGAGTTGGACCCTGTATCAGCCAGCGCCTTGAGAAGCTCTTGAGCGGGAAATGCGCTATGTAAGCTTAAGTACAATACAATAATGCTTTTTGTTGAAAATGTTCTCTGAACAATTCCTTCAATAATAATAATAATAATAATAATAATAATAATAATAATAATAATAATAATAATAATAATAATAATAATAATAAGGGTATTTTTATAGCGCTTTTTCCTAATGACATCAGTTCAAAGCGCAGTCCTCACGCATTTATACTTAACAGGGCTCGAAATTAGCGGGGGCCCGGGGCCAAAAACCCGCAAAGTTGATTTCGGGCTCGGAAAGTTGAAAAACGAAGGGCCCGCTTGGCCCGCAAAATAATTCGTCTGCTACAGCTAGCTCTACTCGGCAGTTTCGTATTTGGGCCAAGGGAAGCAACCCACACCGGTGCCCTAAATTTGGACAGAAAGAAAACAACAGAGAAAAGAAGCGAAAACCCGTTAATTTTGCACTAAAAAGTTTAATATACTGTTACACTTCAATATCTTTTTAATATAATAAACAAAAGGCTATGGCACAACATAAGCGCAAAATGTCCATCTTTCCAAGTACGAAAGTATGGCTACATATCGTCGCCATACAGTTGCTAAAACAATCGGCGATGGCGTATTTTCCAATTTTTTGGGAAGCGAAAGACGCCAGAAGAAAACGTCGACGAAAGGAAAGGACAAGAAAAAGACAGAAAAAATAAGTATGAAGAGGAAAAAAGATCAAGGAACTACAATGAAGGGTGGAAAAAAAGATTTCCATGGCATGGCCTTGAAGTGAACGAGGACGGCCAAGAAGTGTTATTCTGTGTGCCGTGGAAATTCAATTGTTTTTATTTTAGATTATCAGACAAATTGTACTTTCTACTTATTATAGTCAATAATTCTTTTGTTTTTTGTTTGCATTATTTTTCAAGTTGGGCCCCGAAAGTTGCTTGCGGGCCCTCAAATTTTTCAATCAAGGGGCCTGGTGGCCCCCAAAGAAAAAAGTTAATTTCTAGCCCTGCTTAACGTTAACATCAAAATACATACGAAAAGAAGTGAAACATAGGCAAGACACTAATAAATTAGGAATAGATATAATACAAACAATAAAAAGAATATTTACAAGTAAAGTATAACAGACGAGGGATGGAGGGGGATGAGGACAGCAGCTAAGGAGTGATGGGGCTGGGGGCGTGCGGTGTGGATGATGAGGGCGTCAATCATCGCTTCTCCTCCTGCTTGAAGCAGTTCCGCGAATGCCTCAACTTCCTCTCGGAGAATCTCTTCCTCCTCTCTGTTTTCGGGACATGATAATGATGGGACCCCGTTTGGTCCATCTGTCCAAGTCTTCTTGTTATTCTGTAAGGCCAATGCCATACTTGCTTTGGATCGTGGAGACCTTGGGCTGTTTAACACTTGTCAGCCGCTTCACAGTCTGGTAGGCCTTCTTGCTGTGGTTCTTGTTTAGACTGTTATCTATTTCCTGGCATTGATATTCTATCCAGTTCTCCTTTGCTGTGCGCATGCCTTTTCGGATGTCATTGTTGATCTTTCGGTAGGCATCAGCTCCCTGTGAGGTGTTCTTTTTTTCTTTTTCATCTCTCTTCGTTTATCACACAGGTCCAAAGGTGTGATCGCCGGCTTCTTCTTTGGCAGGTGCTTGCCAAGGATCTCCGTGGCGGCATCTGTCACAGCTGAGCGAGTGTAGATCACAAAACAGTAGAAAACGGTTCTTTGGAAGAACCTTTCTGTTGTTATAAGAAATTTTAGCTGCAGAGATGGCTTTTCGGACGTCACACTTGCGCTTCTGTTAGGTCTGTTTGTGAGCTTAACTTTGGAAGACCGCCACATGCGCTCGGTTCTACGCCGCTCCCCTTTGGCCTTTCCGATCTTTGGAGAGAACTACGGCGCAGATGGACGGTCAGAGATAAGGCGGGAAGAAGAAGGAGCATGTTTGTGAAAAGATGGCTGAGAGTAGTATGGAAGAAAGAAGCTGGTTCAGTATCAGGAGGAGCAGAAGAAAGTAAGCGGACAGCTTCAGAAGTTGTTTTTTTTTAAAAACAATATTTTCAAATTGGCGGGTGATCGTGCGTTTTTTTCTTAATTTTGCGAAGGAGAGAGAGAGAGAGAGAGAGAGAGAGAGAGAGAGAGAGAGAGAGAGAGAGAGAGAGCAGTGTAGAGGTAGACTCAAGATCTTATGGTGTAATGGCATGAGAGAGAATATTGTCGTACTTTCTAGCGATTGCACAGTCGACGATGTGCTCAGAGCGAGTATTATAATAATAATAATAATAATAATAATAATAATAATAATAATAATAATAATAATAATAATAATAATGGATGATATATTCCCAAATCCTACTCAAAACCCGGCGATCTGTAACCAACACACACAGTTACAATAACAAAGAAAACAAAGGCACGCCTATTGATCGCTCCAAACAGGTGGAGTAAAGGCAAGGAGACTACTATTAGAAGGAAAACCCCATTTTTAAGCTCGAAATTTAAGATTGGCTACATTCAATACCAACATTAAAAGAAGGCAGGATACCGGAGTACCCAGAAAGAACCCTCAGCGATCTGAACAATCGAAATGCTAGACTGGCTGCATCCAATGCCATTACTGAAAGAAGGCAGGAAACTGGAGTACCCAGAGAAAACCCTCGACGATCTGAACAGTCTCCTACCTAAAGTCACTTGAGTTCGGTTTCCCTTGCGGGGTTGGAATCTCCGATCTTCGGCATAGGAAACCAAGTGAGCTATCACCCCATTCTATACAACCAAAAGAATTAAATCTCGCTGAAGCCATGTTGGATTTTGACCACTCAGCCGGAAGCAGCCTAATTTCCCCTTCATCTCATTTCCCGTTTGATGTGTCCACTGCACGAGTTCGCCGCTTCCCAAATGAAATAAATGTACGTTCCGAATACCTTGTTTCCTGAAGAACTGCGTTTACACGAGAAGTTTTGAAATGTCACTCAGATTTAATATCCCGAGATGCTTCCTGTTCTAAGTATTTTCTTTTTGAATTACCTTTTGTGTATTATAGACTTTGGGAATAGTTTGACTAGACGTGAAACCGAACGCGCATGATGTCGGTCGGTAGATTAATTGGTAAGTCCATTGCACGTTCAAGATTTAAAAAACGGAGTCTGTTCGAATTTCATGCATGTTCGATGCACATTGTGTTTCGAGAACTACCTCGCATATTTGGTCCAAACTTCGTAGAGACATAAGTGGCCTGTCTGTTCGATGCATGAGCGCGCAATATCTCAAGAACTACTAAACTGATTTTTGCCCAAACATCACAGGGACATTTACCTGGGAGTGAAGGCGATCAATAATGACCTTGAGCAGTTATATGAGCTGACAAAATGCGTTCTATAAGAACAATGAACTTACGCGATGAGAATCTTCATGAGAGCGGTCCGGTTGTGCAGGCGGACGTGACATTGGACTATAATTAGTGAAATAATGAGCAAACTGGACGTTTGTGTAATATAAAAACGATTTTTCTTGTCAATATAGTTTCTCTACACTGTTTGCTAACAGCGTGGTCACGTTCAGTAAATGGACCATTTTATATCTGACACATCATATTTAAATAGACTGTAAAACGACAGCCCGTTAGACAAGGGAAGGAGGCAGAAGGAGAGAGGAAGATAGAAAGAGAGAGAGACAGAGAGAGATGTGCAGCATGACACAATACCATACAGCATGGCTGGAAGCACAGTAGACCAAGTCTCCTACTATGTTGAATGACTCACGATATCACCACCCTTTCCAACATTCACACAGATCGGAGATTGCGTTTCGCTTTTCATGTCTCCTGTTCTCAAACAGCGAAGAAAAAAGAAGAAGAAGAAGAAGAAGAAGAAGAAGAAGAAGAAGAAGAAGAAGAAGAAGAAATGAAAGAAGATTTTTCCTGTACAGATGTTTGGCTAACAACGTGAAGTGTAGCAGTACAGACACAATTAGTGTCATTTATAATAATAATAATAATAATAATAATAATAATAATAATAATAATAATAATAATAATAATAATAATAATAATAATAATATAACGGATTTTTATATAGCGGGTACTCCAGCCTATGACCAGACTCACCACGCTTTACATAGTCATTACATAAAAATACAATACATGCACTCGATCAAACATCATTTTTGCTACGATACACCAAAAGACGGAACAGTAAAGGTAAAAACTATTTACAACTATGTACACAAATGACACAAAAGACAGAAATAGACTATTTACAACTATGTACATAAATGACAAAAAAGACAGAAATAGAATAGCAAAAACCTATTCCCAGCTATTTATATTTACCTGGCATCTATATAGTATGAAGAGCTGGACAGGTGGAGCTTGTTGATCGTTGTTTCGTTCTTTACTACGGGCCAAAGGAAAGCATAAAAAATGACTCCTCCCCGATCCCCCACAACCCCACCCTTTTTCGTACCAACTTAAACGCCTGATTTGATTTCAAAACATCCTATCCTATCCTATCCTGTCCCATAACCCGAAGGTCGTAGGGGCACCACAGATGATCGCTTAACCATCATACTCCATCTTTCTCTGTCCTCAGCAGCCCTCATGGCTTCGCTCAGTGTCAAACCAGTCCATTCTCGAATGTTGTCCTCCCACCTCTTTTTCGGTCTCCCCCTTCTTCTACCTCCTTGCACTGTGCCTTGCAGAATGGTCTTTGCAAGGCCTGATGATCTGGTGACGTGGCCATACCATCGGAGTTTCCGTTTCTTCACCACTGTGAGCAGGTCATCGTGTTGTCCAATGGCTTGTGTGATGGTCTGTCGGACTTCAACGTTGGTGATGTGTTGGGTATAGGAAATGCACAGAAGTCTTCTGTAGCACCTCATCTCCATGCTTTGTATTCTTCGTTGGAGATCTGCTGTGAGGGTCCATGCTTCGCAAGCATATAGGAAGATGGAGATGACCAGAGAGCGCAGCAGTCTTACTTTGGAATGCAGACTGATGGTTCTGTCTTTCCAAATGGGCTTCAACCTTGTCAGGGCAGCAGTTGTTTGTGCGATCCTGGAGAGGACTTCCTGTCGAGACCCATTGTCTGACACAATGGCTCCTAAATATTTGAAGCTGTGCACTGTGTTGAGGGATTGGCCTTGTACTTTGATGTCCGTGTTGATGCCATTGGTGTTGTTGGTCATCATTTTGGTCTTCTCTGCACTTATTTCCATTCCATAAGCTCTGGAGGTGGTGTCAAGCCTCTGTACAAGCTGTTCAAGTTCTTGTTCCTCTCCAGCCAATCCATCAATATCATCCGCAAAACGAAGATTGGAGATTGCTCTGCCCCCTATGCTGACTGTGCCTTCGTGATCTGCAAGAGCATCTGACATGATGCGCTCTAGGAAGATGTTGAAGAGTGTTGGAGAGAGTAGGCATCCTTGACGCACACCGATTGTTGTTCTGAACCAGTTCCCGATGACGCTGTTATGGAGGACTGCACTGGTAGCCTTGTCATACAGGCTTTTGATGACTTCTATAATTTTAGGGCTGATGTTGTACACTTTCATGGTTGCCCATAGAGCTGCATGCCAGACTCGGTCAAATGCCTTCTTGAAGTCTATGAACACATGATATAGATATTGTTGGTGCTGTAGGTATTTCTCACAGATTATTCTGAGGTTGAAAATCTGTTCAGTGGTACTTCGCCCTGCCATGAATCCTGCTTGTTCTTCAGCTATGATTTGTTCAGCTTGTGGTTTCAACCTGTTGAGTATTATTTTCAGGAGGACCTTGCTGGGATGGCTGATGAGGCTGATGGTGCGGTAATTTTCACACTCCTGAAGGTTACCTTTTTTGGGAAGAGTGATGACAAGCGACTGGGTCCATGGTGTAGGCCATTCCCCACTCTGCCAGATCTTGTTACAGATAATGGTGAGAGCATCAGTCATCGCTTCTCCTCCTGCTTGTAGCAGTTCCGCTGGTATGTTGTCCACTCCCGCTGACTTCCCTTTCTTCAGCGATTGCACTGCTGCCTCAACTTCTTCCCGGAGAATTGGGAGGATTTCTTCTTCTTCTCTGCTCTCGGGACATGCTAGAACTGATGGGTCTCCATTTGGTGTATGGTTGTAAAGGTCAGAGCAGTACTCTGTCCATCTGTCCAAGACTTCTTGTTCTTCTGTAAGGCAAATGCCAGACTTGCTTTGGATAGTGGAGACTTTGGGCTGTTTAACACTTGTCAGCCGCTTCACAGTCTGGTAGGCCTTCTTGCTGTTGTTCTTGTTCAGATTGTTCTCTATTTCCTGGCATTGATCTTCTATCCAGTTCTCCTTTGCTGTGCGCATGCCTTTTCGGATGTCATTGTTGATTTTTCGGTAGACATCAGCTCCCTGTGAGGTGTTCTTTTTCTTTTTTAACTCTCTTCGTTTATCACACAGATCCAAAAGTTCAGGTGTGATCCACGGCTTCTTCTTTGGTCGGTGCTTGCCAAGGATCTCAGTGGCGGCATCTGTTACAGCTGAGTTGAATGTATTGGTCATGGTGTTGACATCTACTTCGCCTGCCCCCAAAATAAGCAGTGGTGCAAATTTCCCTCCAATTGTGGCCTGAAATATTTTTGCCACCTCCGGGTCTTGCAGTTTGTCCAGGTCGAACTTCAGCCTAGTGCACTTTGCTGTATTTACTCTCTTCAAATGGAGCCGGAAAGACATCATCACGAGATCGTGGTCACTTCCAATGTCTGCTCCTGGAAAAGTGCGTGTCCTGCCTATGTTGATGCTTGATCTGAAGCGTTTCTTGACCATGATGTAGTCGATCTGGTTGTGATGTTCCCCGCCGGGACTGTGCCATGTCCATCGTCTGGATTTTTTGTGGAGACCAAGCGTGTTTGCCAGTACCAGATTGTTGTATCTGGCAAATTCCAATAGCCTCAGACCCCTGTCATTTGTCTCGTTGTTGCAGTGGGGTCCGCATGTGTCTCCCCAGTTGTGGTGCGCATCTTGGCCAACCTTGGCATTCCAGTCGCCTTGCACTATGACTATGTCCTTCTTCGGCACTTGGTCAAGGACCGCCTGTATATTTTCATAAAAATCCTCCACTTCGCTGTCTTCATAGTCTGATGTTGGGGCATAGGCCTGGATGATGGTAATGTTGAAAGGGGTTGCTCTCAGACGGATGGTAATGAGTCTACTAGAGACTGGGCGGCAACCCATGACAGTGGCTAGAATGTTCTTGTGGACCAAGAATCCAACGCCGTGTTCGTGCCTGTCATCTCTACCGCTGAAATAGAGCTTGTGGCCTTTGTCTGTCGTTGTTTCACCTAGGCCTTTCCAGCGCAGTTCGCTGATACCTAGAACGTTCCATCGATAGTGGTCCAGCTCGTGGGCCAGTTCTTCTAATTTTCCTTCCGCAGTTAGGGTCCTGACATTCCAGGTTCCTATGACGATGTTGTTTCTCGTGCGGATCTTGCTAATTTGTCCATCAGTAGCATACTTTTCACCTCCGTCCTGGTGGCCAACGGAAGGCGCGGTCCTTGTGTAGCCGGGCGACGACCGATCCGGCATGGAATTAGTGGATAGCCTCATCATGTGTTGTGTCTTGGGCAAAAAAAGACCTGGCAGGGCCCAATCCTCTCCAGGCTGTTGGCCACAGCCGAAATCCACGAATACAGTGTGGCTCGCCTTGGCCCTGAGCACGTGGTCGTTGAACCTGTAGTAACGTGAGGTTCCTCCGCCCTGGCCGGTGACTTCTGTGTAGAAGACTTTCGCCCAGTGATGCCGTGCTAACATCACCCCTGTTAGTCGCCTCTTACGACACGCCGGGAAACGTTGGGTCTATTCTATTTGCCCGAACCCACAGAGCATTTCAAAACATGGACTCCACAAAACGTGAAAATTTAAATCCGACCTGCCGGGAGTTGAACTCTACACTTCCCAAAGGCAAAACCGAAGCTCTAACCCACTTAGCTACTGGCAATCCCAAAAGGAAAGATTTGAAAACTAAGCACAATGGGGTGGTCGCAATTGAGGGGGGGGGGGGAAGGAAGGGACAGTGGATGAGCTGAGGTGAAACCCCAGCCTCATAGAGGGCGATGTGACATGTTTAATCTCATTCTTATCGGCCAAACACACACACGGACAGGCAAAACACTACAAACACACACACACACACACACAGAGAAACACACCCACTCAGATATACACACAGACACACACGCATACGCACACAGACACACATACACATGCACGCACACCCACCCACCCACACACACACACAGGTAGCACAGTTCACAGGGTGGAGGTTTTCTATGCCGCAGGTCGCCGGTTCGAACGCCGCGTGGAGCGAACCTTACGTCATTTAGGTACGAGGCTTTTCAGGACACCAAGGGTTTTCTCCGGGTACTCCGGTTTCCTCCCTCCATTCAATAAGGGTATTTCATGTAATCTAAATTTAAGCAAACCTTTCTTTTCCACTGGTGTAATATGTTCAGATCGTCGCGCTTTTGAGTTCAATGCAAGAAACAGCCGTATTATTATTATTATTATTATTATTATTATTATTATTATTATTATTATTATTATTATTATTATTATTATTATTGTTATTATTATTATTATTATTATTATTATTATTATTATTATTATTATTATTATTATTATTATTATTATTATTACAATACAATATCATTCATCAATTTTTATCTCTACAAGAGAAATGACAAGCTTGACTGTGTGTCTGTCAATTAATCAAAAACCATGCAAACACAACAGATTCACATCACATATTCACATTATACCATCACCTACAACATCATACCCATACTCTTACTAAGAAGAAGTCTAAAACCAATGCATTGACTGTATTGGCCTAAAAAGGGAAGTCTATAATACATACAACCACAAATTAATACTACATCCACCACACGCTGTCATTCGCCATCAGTGTAACTAAAGAAGAAAACCGACTGACAACAAAGTGTAGAAATATCTAGTATCACAAAAAGAAAAGGAAAAAAAGGACTCTCAAAATCCGTTGCCAGAGCGACAGCACCACCACCTAACGCCCCACCTGGGAGTTTAAGACGTGAATTGCAGATGGAATGAATGAGTTTCTGTGGCGTTTGATTCTTGTGCATGGCTGTCTGAATCTTAAGCTTCTGTCTATCCGTCTGCTGTCAAATACAGGTCTGAGTGGGTGCGTGTCCTCGGTCAATATCTTGTCGTTCCTGTGTTGATGCGAAAGTGTCCTGTCTCCTCCCAACCACCCTACTTGCTTTCTTGATGAACTTTTCTAATCTATCACTGTCCTGCTTGCTGATGCTGCCACTCCAGCACACGGATCCAAAGTACAGAACACTATTGCAGGTTGAGGTATAAAACGTGGAGAATCTCCTGTCTAACATTAAAAGATCTGAGTTTTCTCAAAAAGTACAGGTGGGTGTGGAGCTTCTTCACAATGGCATCAGTGTTGGGTTTCCATGTCAGTTTATTGTCTATAATGATCTCCAAATACTTCTACTGATCTACCTTCTCTACAATCTCACCCTTGATCACTATACCCCTTATATATATGTTCCTTCAACCTATTGTCCATAATCATTTCCTTGGTCTTGCCTACATTAAGTTCTAAATAATTATTATCATACAAATCAACAAAGCTATCAATCTCCCCCGCCTGTAGTCAGGGTCGTCTCCGTCAGTCAAGAGTCCAGTCAACCCAGTGTCATCTGCAAACTTTGGCATGGGACAGGAGTAGCTAGAACTTCTAAAATTAGCTGTATATATTTAAAATGTTTAAAAAAGGGGAGGGGTCGGGGGCGGGGTGGGGGTGGGGGGGGGGTGGGAAGAGAGAGAACTGTGGCCTGTGGAGCGCCTATGTTCCTGTACACAATGTCTGACACTAGGTTATCTCTCATTTTCACAAACTGAGACCTCTTCGTCAAAATAGTCCAAGATCCAGAGAATGGTGGGAGCTGAAACATTCATCTTAAAAAAGCTTGTCTTATTATTATTTTATTTTATTTTTTTATTTCTCTGTCTCTTCTTGTCTACCCACTCCAACTGTTCCCCTTACCACCTGTCGTTTACCCTTTTGACAAAAGTGACGTGGTTCGCCCAAAACAAAACTTCCATGGTGTCGCTCCTCTCACCCCCAAACCAAGCACAATCCCATAGAAGTTCCTCCGCTTTCTTTCCCTCAACAATGTCTCAAAGTTGGAAGATTTAAACAAACAAAAAATCTAAACAAAAAGTTGAACTTTTAATTGGGCTTTCCAATCAATACTATCTAGTATATGCAAGCAAACAAAACGTGTCCCACATCAATATTGCTACGTTGGTCATACGACACAGAAAATACCCCCTTCCTAACCCCGTCTGTCCGTCCCTCCCTCTCTCCCCCCCCTCCCTCCCCACCCCTCTCTCTCTCTCTCTCTCTCTCTCTCTCTCTCTCTCTCTCTCTCTCTCTCACTCTCTCGCTCGCAAAGACCACAATTGGGATGTGAGCGAAGTAGAGTGCCGTCTACTAATAATACGCGATCTCAAACTCGTGTCAACGGAAATCGGGGGTCGTCGCTTTTTTCATATATATATATATATATATATATATATGGCGGATAGGGAGGCGACTGGTTCAAGCTTGGGAGAGAGGTTGACTACCTTGCATTAATTGGTTAGACTAGCCTTGCTGTGCACAATCCTTTGGTGTGGCCATTGGGTTATGCAGGACAAGGCGACACGACATTTGTTCTCCCCGGCTGACCATTCGTCTTCTGCTTTTGGTGGTGAGCGGGACTACATTGTCGGCAGGCATTTTATGCAAGTCGGTGGCATCGACTTTGCAGAAGAGTGTCGTGGCACTAGTAGCCGGTAACCCGGTTTACTATCAACACGCTTCCCCGCCTTTCAAGGGCAAATATGTGTATGTCCCTCTTACGAGGAATAAATAAAAATAACAGCACGGGTCGGACCGTGTTCTCAAGGTGGTGGCCGAGAGACGGGAGTCAAATACTCTGCTCGGCTACATGTTTGTTCTTCAAAAAGTTTTTTGGTCACTCTGAATGTTACAGAACAAACAGTGGAACAAAATCTACACTTTGCAATCTATTTACAAGTCACATCCTCCTCTCCCCATCCCTCCCCTCTCTCTCTCTCTCTCTCTCTCTCTCTCTCTCTCTCTCTATCTCTCTCTCTCTCTCTCTCTCTCTCTCTCTCTCTTTCAATTTCTTCTCCTCCTCCTCTATTCCTCACCCAATGTTAGATTGTTATTCACTTACGATCCTGCCTTTTTACCACCTCGTCATCGTCTCCTTCTGTTTCTTCTGTTGGTATGTTTGCACATCTTTCTTATTGCCTTCTTCCTTTTCGTATTTATCCCTCCTCCTCTCTCTGTATCTTCTAAGTCTTGTTTCCTCTTCTTCCTTCTCGTTTCAACCGTCTGTGCTGCATGTCCCCAAGTCTCAGCAACCAGGAGTGTGGGATTTGTGCTTTGCTAGGTGCTATAAATCTACCTACCATTGTATGATGTGTGTTTCAGATTTACATCGACAAATTAATCTAACATTGTACAATGTACATTTCAGATCTACATCGACAAATCAACCTAACATTGTATGTTGTACATTTCAGATCTATATCAACACATCAACCTAACATTTTATGATGTACATTTCAGATCTACATCGATACATCAACCTAACATTGTATGATGCATGTTTCAGATCTACATGGACACATCGACCTAACTTTGTCTGATGTATGTTTCAGATCTAAAACCACACACGTCACCATGGCACCGTCACTCATCCACTGTGTCTCTGCCCTCCTGTGCCTAGCCGGCCTCGCACTCCTCGCCTCCGCCAGCCAATCAGAAAGCAGCGCCGACGCTTCTGACTACGACTCCTCCCCACTGGCGGCTCGCCCACTAGCTCACCTGTTGAGGAGGAGGTCCTCGGAGATGCAGGCCCCGCCCAACTACTATGCCTCTCTCCTGGCCAACTATCCTAATCTTGTGCCCGCCAAGAGGGAGGACAGGATCTGGATCTGGATGCCTGCTCACGGATACATCAGCATACCCAAGGACGATGTGAGACTTTCACTTAACTTCCACACTAAATCAAGTCAAACCCCGTTAGGCACACGTAGCAATGAGTACTGATGTATGATACGATGCTGTAGCTCTAAAACCTCAATGTAAAACGCTTGACTGCGTCGTCCAAAGCCATCAGCAAAGCTTTGAACTCCTGACCAAACACAGATTTTACTCTGCAAAAACCCTTGTATTTCCAATGTTTTACAACCACAGCTGACTTGTGTGAGTTCAATTGACGGCCGGGAGTACTCAAAGTACGACGAAGTCCGACAGACCATCAACAGGCCATTGGACAACACGAAGACCTGCTCACAGTGGTGAAAAACCGGAAACTCCGAGGGTATGGCCACGTCACCAGATCATCAGGTCTTGCAAAGACCATCCTGCAAGGCACTGTGCAAGGAGGTAGAAGAAGAGGGAGACCGAAAAAGAGGTGGGAGGACAACATTCGAGAATGAACTGGTTTGACACTGAGCGAAACCATCAGGGTTGCTGAGGACAGAGAAAGATGGAGTACGCTGGTTAAACGATCATCTGTGGTGCCCCAACGACTTCCGAGTTACGGGATAGGATAGGATAGGATTGTACTAAAAATAAAAATTAAAAATTTAAAGAATACCGGGAGACACTGCGCCCCTACTCCTTAAAAGGCCTAGTCTGTGCACGCACGCATTCCATCGCACGTACTTTAAAGATCCTGACGCTCATGTCCTAGGCGGGTGAGTGCCGGCTACACAAATACACCAGCAAGCACTAGGTCCCTTTTAACTATCCCCAGTCGCCCAGGACTGTGCTCAATCATCTGGGCGTTAGACTATGCGCCCAAAGGTTGCAGATGTGGGCGTCTCGGGCGGCTTGAGTTAAGCCCTAGCTTAACTGGGCGAGACAAACCGAACCTTGTCTCGGCGAACCAAAGGTCAAAAATGCGGTTTTATTCTTAATTGGGTCTTCCCGAGACCAGCCGAGACGAGACAGGAGATCGGGCGTCACGGCGAGCTCTTTCGTTTCTGAACTGGGTCTATTTTTAGCTGCGTCGAAACTGACATACCGTGACAAAGTTACGTTAGCAACAATGGCGGCCTTCGATCGTGAATTGAAAACTGCAGAAGATTTTGGCGTTGTTCTAGCGCTGTATGTCATAAGCGAGAACGAAGGGGCAGCAGAAAGAGAAAGAAAGCAAAAGGCAACAATGCCCTATGTGTTGCAAAGGCACCAGCAAGGTGCATTTCATGCACTGGTGCAAGAGTTGGCTGAACAGACAATGGCTATTCAATGATTTATAATTTTTACTGATTCAGTGTTTTCACTGTTCTCTAGTCTAAATTAAGTTTGGATTTGGTGCACCTACTTCTTTTAAGTGTTGTAGTATTTCTTTAGATCAGTTGTCATTGACATTGATAGATGTTTCAGCAAATCAAAATAGTGTCTCGGGCAGGTTTGCTGCGCACGAACGGCAAGACAAAAGGCCGGCCCGCGACACGGCAAGACCCGTCTCGATGTTCTCGCCGATCCCGTCTCGGATTGCTCGCCGAGCCTAGTTAAGGGCAAGGATGGTTCGGGTGTCTCGCCGAGACTGTCTCGGGTGTCTCGCCGAGACAAGGTTCGGGTTTGTCTCGGCCAGTTAAGCTAGGGCTTTAGATCCTCTATCGGCCGGCGCCTTGAGACGCTCTTGCGCTGGAAAAGCGCTATATAAGAACGATTAAATAGATCAATATAAATAAACATATAAGAACAATTCGTATTATATTGTTCTGTACTGTATCGTATTGTACTGCATCATACAAAAAATTCTCAATGTTTATCCTGTGTGCAGGTTGCCTCTGCTGCGTCCAACTCAGGTAGCCCTGGCCGCGGTGACGGTATCTTGCGCTACGGCAAGTGAGCCCGTGAGGCCCATGGACCCTTAACCCAACCCCCTTTTTCTCCCCCAAACGCAGCGTTATAGATGGCTATGGTGACTCCCTTCATCCACTGTCTACAAGTTGTGACCGACCACAGTTGCCGCCTCTTACCACGTTATGCATAACGTAACCAACCTTGCGGTACCCCAGTTTGCACGTTCCTTAGCTTCACACCACTTTGCATGC